>CAKNWT010315519.1:0-21497 GCA_932066315.1 Andricus coriarius
AGGCTGTTTCCGCGACCGGACTCAATATTTATTTAAACGGCGTTAAAGTTTTAATATAGAATATCTCTCAAATCAATAGAGATAAGTGCATTCAAATATAGGTCTCTGAATTCCTCCTGGTATCCTTTATAATTTCAGAGGATTAGTAAACCACAATAATCTTAATATATGATCAGCAATATGGAAAGTACAAAAAATAATTTTTTTCATTAAATTTACAAATACAGTCGTATTTGTCTGGTAAATCCGCACGGTTGTCATCAGTTGCAATTTTCTCTAAAATCAAACAAATAATACATTACCGGTCAGAATCGTCAGTCCACTAAAAAAATCGTATTAAAAACATGCCTCTCTTTTTTGTGGGTATCTCAACATGAAATTAAGTTAGAAAGATTTAAAACCCCGTTAGAAAGGTTATTAAATTTCGTGTCGCTTGAGCCCTACATCAAGTATTTTTTTATATAAATTGGGACCGAGATAGCATGTGAGAAAGACCAACCTATTTTTATGTTTTTGAACAAATTCGAGTCTTAACTTCTACTTTCTGCATTCTTCAGGGAAGTAAATGTAGAAAATATAAGCTTCGCTAAACTAAAGTTTAAAATCTCCCCTTTAAAATGAGATCAAGAGCAAAATGAAATATCTACTGGTTCTCGAATTATCATGAAAAACGCTGAAGCATGTCCAAGACGAAAATCAGTTCGTCAAGCGGCAGTCGAACTTCTATCTTTTTTTAACGCATGATAATTCGAGAACCAGGAAATATTTAATTATGTTCTTGGTCTTCCGTGAAACATGCAGAAAGTGTACGTTGGAAATCGCTCAGATATTCTCTGAAAAAGAGAGGCATGGTCTTAATACTTTGAAAATATTGATTTTTGAAACAATTGTACAGATTTACATGAGGTATTGGTAATTTTGCTGAAAAAATTGTACTTCGTATATTTTCTATATTGTTGGACATTGTTAAGATTGTGTTTTATAAATCATTTGAAGTTACAGAGGAGATCAAGACGAATACAGTGACATATATTTAAAATCACTTATCATAACCCAAAAATTATCCGATTTTTTTCGAAGACGGCTCAAATTAAAGGTCTTGGAATGTTAATCTGCATTAAAAAGTAAAATTTACTATAATTTAGTGATATTTTTGTTATCAGAGGTTGAAAACTGAGGAAATTGCGTTTTTTATACCGCAATGCGGGAAGATTTTCTATTAGTCCGATTATTTTCGGACATTGCTAAAATTGAAGGTGATGTTCTTTGTTATCAGTGGATAAAAAACTAGAAAATGAGGAAATGTTTTTTAGGCTATGCTATGCTTGAATCTCTTCTTTTAGTTCGATTGTCTGCGAAGATGGCTCAAATTGAAGGTCTTGCCATATGCAGGTGTGCATTAAAAAATAATAATTGCTGTTTCAATGTTTCGTTTTTCTGTTATCAGCAGTTGGACAATAAGCGAAATAAGAAAATTTTGTTTTTTATACCACTAAGCTGAAAGCTGTTCATTTTTCGATTTTTTATTTTGTCGATTGAAGGTCTTGGCATGTAGAAATGCAATAAAAAATTCCCCTAACCTGAAAGCCTTTCTTTGAGTCCAATACGATTTGCTATGTTAATGTGTCGTTTTTTGTTGTCATCTGAGGCTGAAAAATAAGAAACATGAGGAGATTTACTTTTTAGACCACTATGCTAGAAGATTTTCTTTTAGTCCGATGTTCTTCGAAGATGACTCAAATTGACGGTTTGGCATGTAGATATGCATTGAAAAATAAAATATGCTAGGTTATAGTGTTATTTTGAATTTAATCCTCGAATATTCCATAATATTACTTTATTTCAAATTGGAGGCCTTAATAGCTTAAAATTGAAAACGTTCGAAATAAAAATTGTACAATTTTTAAATTACACAAAGTCCTGCTTAGCTGAACGATATTGATTTATAAAAACTTTGATATTAAAAAATTTTTAATTTAAAGCGTTTAAAATTTAAAAAGTATATCTTTATTTATATATTATTTGCTGTAAACTATTTTTGATCAAAAATGATTTTCACATTCTAAAAGAATTTAATACGACAATATATTTTTTCTACAGACCGTTGGAAAGTACACAAATCTCCAAAAACCTAGAGGATACAGAAAAAACGTATACGATAAAAACGAATTTTCAACTCTTTGAAGATTATATCAAAAACTGTGGATCCCTCGAACTCACAATCAAAGCTGAGAAAAAAAACAAAGTTATAGGAACAGCTCACGTAATTGACCTGCTCGATATTTTTAAGTCAAAGCCTTTTACCCGCTATTTTCCGATTGTAGATGAAAGTGAAAAAAGTAAAGGTAGCATACACGTTTCAATAAAGCTGACAGACGCGACCAGCATTGAAAAAATGACAGTAAAAACGCAAACAAATCAAAAGAGCGAATTCAACAAGGAACTATTCGTTGATAAAAAGAGTTGCAATACACCAGCTGGTAATCTTATGAATTCTAAAGTAGACTTTCTTTTTCCTGCAAGAAATACGAAACAAGAGGATCAAATGTACAGATCTATTTTAAAGGATAAGAGAATAGAATTCGTAGAGCCAATTAAGAAATTTAACTTTGAAGTTCCAGAGAGACTTCAGGATCAAACTAACATAAAAGCGAGAAAATTGAAAAGTGCTTTATTGAAGGAAGCTTTAATGGATGAATCTTATGTATTCAATGCTGAAAAATTTTTATACGAAAACTACCATCCTGATGTTTGTCCAGAGAAAGAAGCCAAGTTGTATGAATATTTTCTAGGGAAAGAAATGAATTTTATTGACGAATGCACAGCTTTAGAAACTTTAAGGTCAACTTCTCCTACTCGAAGTTTGATAGAGTTTGCTACAGAGTCGATTCATTGTCGTCAACATGATAATGCATCGGTTTCTGAGAGACGTAAAACTAATTTTTTGAAAGTTGACGTGAAAGACGAAATCGAAGAGATTGAGATTTACAATGAGAATCACGTTACTGAGTTCAAACCCAGAGGTTTGTGAATTTTTGCTATTAAAAGTAAATGTGATTGGTTGAAAACTCGACTTTTGAGTGTACACCGGATTTAGAGATTTGAAAAAGTATTTCAAAAAAAATTATATTTATGTTAAAAACTTGAAAATCTTAAAATCATGTTTACTTTTCTTAAATATTTAGCTGCTTATTATAATTATAGTATTCTACAGTCTAAATTTATAAGAAAGGATTCCTCAATCCACTGAAGAAAGTCAAATTTAATTCATAGTTTAATAAATCTAAGATTAAATCGTTTAATATAGTTGTCAGTAATTAGGATGGAAGCTATAAAAATACATTTTCAAATAGAAACTTTGAATTTTAAACACGTGAATAAATTCACCTTTTTGGAAATATTTAAAAATAATAAAAATGCCAAAAAGTAAGAAGAAATTAATTTGAATAATAAAATAATTGATATTCGATAAATTATTTAGAAGAAATATCAATTGAGCCTCAATAAATTAATCCTTCTTTCCTTTTAGTAATATCGCCCCTAGATTACGTGGATAGTTTGCAAGTAATTGTGCGATCATTATATTTGACTCCAGCTGGCTACAGAAGAGTAAAATCATCTTGTCTCTCCCGTGAGTAAACTATTTGAAAATAAATCAAGGCCACAGAAAATGGGCATGTTAGTTAATAGTATTTGATATATTTATTGATACAGGAGATGATGGTGCTTCTAACTCCGTAACTTACTTTGTGCATTACGATTCAATAACCGAAAGCCCGAATCAATTAAAGAAAAAATGTATGATGGAAAAAAAGCCTGTGAAGATGTCTTCCAGAAAACAAATCGATCAAGGTACTCAGGTTTTATACACAATCAAGAAAAGTTTACTTTCTTTTTAGTTTTAATTGCACGTAGTATTGTTGTTTTTTTTTACAGAGATTCACTTCAATCACCAGGGAGTATACAATATCTCAAAATCATACACCTACATGGATAACCCTCTAAAGTTCAGAGTCTTTCACAGACACTTGAATCAGAGATCGCCAACTTTATTAGGGACTGGTTCGTTATATGTGAATGATGTGGTTGCAACTAAACACTTAACCATGACACAACGGGTTGCTGTCGTTAATAAAGGGATTAAAGTAGGCGAGCTGGAAGTCTCAGTCGAATTGGGTTGTGATGGTATTCACTTTGGGAAGGATTTTGTCGGTGAGTTTCTTTTTTATTTAATTTTTCGTTTATATTTAGAGTTATGTCTCTTTTTGAGGCATTTAATTTGGATGTTTAAAAACAACGTATGAATGATATTGTATATTTTGAATGCAATTTTAGAGAATATTTTACTGTGATTCTTCGATATGTGTTTGAATTTTTAATTCTTTACCTGTCTCGAAATGCATTAGTTTTTTTTTGCGATTTTATACAATTTGTTAATATTCGAAAACTCAATGAAACCACTGATTTTTTAAATTAAAAATGGTTTGCAATTGTAATTGTATTCATATTTGTTTAAATATCTTCAATCTTGTAATTTGACAAAACTGCAGGAAAATGTTTTTCTTATTTTTTGTTTTGTAAAGTATGTAAAACTCCTAAAAGTTTTTTGAGACCACAATCAAATAATTAAAATTTCCAAACATATCGCATTCGAAAAATTAAACCAAAATCTAACTTCTTCAATTCAGATTTTTAAATTTTAAGCGCTTAGAATTGAAAATCGTCCTACTTTGAAAGCTTGAAACTGTATTTTTTCTTTGATCTGATTAGCCACCTTGATAGGGTAAAATTCAATTTCGCTAATTTCAAATCAGATGCTGTAACGTCTGCGAAAGAAAATATCCCCGTGATTGAATCTTTATCCTCACTCGACACAAGAGTAGAAAAGTTTAAGACTGCAACTGGAACCCAATCAAACTCGAACAGTGGAGTGTCTTCCGTCTCCTCTAGACGAGTTGATTGCGTTAGTGATGGGAGTAACGCTGGTACTAACGGCAGAAGAACTTTAACTGGACGGAGAAAATATAATGGAGAAGACAGAAACGTAGAAATCTTGACTCCAGATAATAAAAGCGAGGAGAAGGTAATTGAAAAAGTTTTGACTAGATTTAGAGTATTTAGACCTTTCCTTAGAATAAGATCTTTGATTCTGATTTACATTTAGATGTTTAGATGCAGACTTAGTTTTTTGCATTCATACGTAGGTCTTTAATTTATAATAAATATCTGATTTGCTTCCCTAGAATTGTTATCCTGTTGTTTTTTTATTATTTAGGTTCTTTTACACGGTTTGATTTACATAGCAGAAGGCAGGGACTTGCCTGAATCGAACACTTACTTAATTTGTAGAGCCTTTTGGCGAGAAGACAGAGCTGCGAGTCGAATTTGCACTAGGACGAAAAATCCTTTGTATCGTTTTCATCAAGTAAGTTTCTGTTAATATGCACTCTAGTAGTTCGTGTTATATAATGTTTTAAATACATAATATTATATTTTTAAATAATAATTTTATATAATCCATGCTAAAAGAATTTCTCTCTTGAGTGTACGTCTAAAACGATCACTCGGGCGTTGGTCATCTAATAGCGAATTCGGTTATCCTGCACTGGTGCACGCCAGAGTACTCCATCCTGCTCCTTCTTACTTCTTCTCACCTTCCTCCTTCTCCCTCCGACCTGCTTCGGAGCAGGTCGGAGTGCTCTGGAGTGCATCAGTGCAGGATAACCAAATTCGCTATAAACTAACCACTCTGCTTTTTAACTTGGCCCCTAGTTTTTACTTTTAATAAGCATATGCGGCAAGCACCAGACAAGTTTCGTAATTAATACGTAGTATATTATTTCTAATTATTTTCAATTCAATTGAATTCCTTTAAATTCCTTGAAATGCTTTTAAACTCTTTCAAGTTCTTTTGAATTTTGCTAACTTCCATGAATTCTTCTAAACTCCTTGTATTCGTGGAATTCCAGGCCAAGTAATGCAAAAATATGCAAGGACATTATGCACCAAGGATGGAACGTGTGTCTTTATAGTCGAGTGTTGTTTGCGGGACGAACCGGAGACAAGCCATGTAAACACGCGAGGCTATAAAGACGTACTACCCGTGGTGCATACGATACTTCATGCAAAAAATGTCTGGTATAAGCTTTTCAAGGAATTTTAATTTTAGCAGCCCAGGAGGCGGAGCCCCCGTAAAGAAAAGAAATGAACTAACAAGAAAAAAACATTGCTGCTTCACACAGCTCGTACGGTAACTGTTTATCGCCACCCCTTTTCTCCATTTCCATAGCGTTTCCACGTTTCTGAATTAGAATCGCGGAGCGCGTTTTGACTTTTGACACGTGATAGTAAGGTTATGAAACGGTACTTGGGACTTGGCTAGTAGGCATTGAGATGTCAGCACTTCCCATATGCTCCACGTTTTTTGAATGCTTTATAATTCATGCTCGTTGAGGAGAATCTAAGTGGGTGTTTTCTCGATTGTTGATGTCACCGCGAACTAAATGGGCTTTAGTTCGCTAGACAACTAAGCAGGGGTATGTCACGCCAGCTATTCCAGCCTACAGGAAGTTGGTTCCCAACTTGACTCAGTGGAGAAACTGTGGCGCTGAACGCCTTTCGCCAAAATGTTGTGTTTAAATTTTGACAAAAGACTCATAAGTGTCAAAATAACCAAAATGGACGGGTCAACATCCGATGTCAAAATATAACCTTTGAAATCCCTTTACTTGTAACCCGCCTAACGTAATAATTTTATATCAAGTTTTAGCATTTTTGCATTTTTTTGGTAAATTCCCTCTATTGGACATATGTATTTTACTAGTTTACCTGTTATTTTACGTGTTTAGATATACATAATCACAGTGCATAATATAAATATAAAGATAAAAAAGTATCAAATATTGTTATCATAAATTAAACCTTTTATGCTTAACTTATATTTGTTGAATTTATAACTGCAAAAACAGAAGTTTATATCGCTTTAATATTTTATAAATGTCAATATAATAAAAAAAATTAATGAATTCTAATATTTAATTTAAATTTAAACAAGATCAACAAGTCAACTTGGGAACTATAATCATAATAATCGTATCATGCCCCTGGAACTAAGCAATGCTATGCGCATCCGCCAGGTACCGCTCCTTAACGAGTATAGTCGCACGTTCCGGTCTGCGATAATTGGGTAAAGCATCGAAAGCTACTGTAAAGAAAATTTCGGAGTTTAAAAGCATTCCAAAGTACAAAGAATTCAAGTGAATTAAAACAAAATTCTAAATAATATACTAAGTCAGAGATAATTAATTGGCAAACCTATATATGCTGTTTGTTTTGACATTTAGCGCCGCGTATGTGTACTAAAATGAGGGGCCAACTCAAAAAGCAGTGTGTTTAGTTTAGTCGACCAAGGCCAGAGTGGTCGTTTTACACGTTCACACAAAGAGAGGTTCTTTTAATAAGGAGATATGGTATGATATTATTTAATCGACATTCTAGTGTCCCTATTTCCTTTTTATTCTAGTATTATTGTAGTGTATTACAATTATTTTACTGTAGTAATATATAGATATCTTAGATATATCTCATTTAACTCTAATTTAAATTGCTCATCGTAAAATATATAGCTTTTTGAAATATCTCTTCTAATTTATAGCTCGTACCCCTGATTCACGGTCCCGATTTACTTGAAAGAACGAAAGACAACTTCATCGTGACAGAGATATACAGTAGAAATTCGACTGGAGAAGAGGATCTCTTAGGAATTGCAAAATTCCCCGTGCATCAACTTTACGTTGCCTATAGAGATCCTCATGTCTTGCCTCATTTATTACTATCAAAAGTAGGTTTACTTTATCTCTAATAATTAAAATTGTTTGATATTGGGAATGGCTAAACTGCGATACGACACCTGGTGTCAAAAATCAGTATTAAAAAGAGTGTTTCCAATTTTAGAGATGCATTTTGATTTTTGCAGAAAAGTGTTTTCAGGATTGTTTTGTGGAGTTTAAAGCAATTATTGCATGATAAAAATAAATCTTCATACAAAAAAAGTGTTTCAGATGGAATTTCCATTTTATACAGTGTAAAAACACTTCTTGTCCAAAATGTTTATCAAAAAAAAAAAAAAAAAAAATTGTACTATTTCGTATAGATTCCAATACATTATAAGCTTAAATGAACTTATTTTGAAGGAAACATGAACTTGAAAGAATTTTTTTATTAATTTATGCATGAAATATTTACTATCTAAAAAATGTAACTATATATATTTTTTTTGTGAACGTAATTCTCTTATTGTAACTCTTTGTGTGCAATTATTTTACATAAATTGGATTTCTTGAGTATTTTTTTGTTTTACAGTTTTTGAAGTTCATTCAAGCTTATAATGCATTGAAACTTACATGTCATATTATAATAAATTATTTTTTTTTAGAAATTGTGTTCTATTTTAAAGTGTGTTTTTTCACTGTATAAGATGGAAACTCCATCTGAAACACTTGGTTTTCGATAAAGATTTATTTTTTTAATTTACTCATTGTTTTAAACTCCACATAAACATGTAAAAACACTTTTATGCTCAAATTGAAATGCATCTTGGAAATTCGACCTATTCGTTGTAGTTCTAATCTTTGGCACCAGATGGCGAATTAATCGACCGCTATTCCCAATAATCTAAATTCTTTTAATCTTTAAACACTTATTTTTGCAGTATCCAGTAATCAGCGTAGACGGTTGGGTTCCGATCAAAGATCCCGTTTCTGGCCAATTGCAAGGACAATTACAAGGACTAGTAGCTCTGGGCACTGCCGATCAAATCGCCCTTTTAGAAATGACACGCGGCATTCGTGATTCAGTCGTTACACCTCGAGTACCTCTAAACTCTACAAAAAATTCCCAGCAAAATCTACAAGGTATCCTTGACCATTCTCTTCAAAATTCATCGTCTGCGAATCAAAGAAGCACTGAAGCTGAAGTCCAAGCAACGCATAACGTTTCTCTAAGAAACGAAGAATGCCAAACGGAAATGTGTACTCTTGAAGCATTTAAGGATTCAGATCCTACCATCACGGAAGCAAGTGACGTTTTGAAAAATCAGAGCAAGGTTTTGCACACGATTGTTGATTGTCTCGCCCAAGCCTTACACGTTTCGAGAACGAATATCAACCAAGCTTCTCAAACTGATAGAAACAGTTGTGAAGAAGTACAAACTCGAAGTACTGAAATTGAACCCCTGTGCTTGGACCCATTGTCGAATAGTTTGTCTGATAATAGCAGTAATGGCAGTCCTAGGAACAATTTTACTATTCCTACAGAAATGTACAGAAGTGTTGGAGTCGGTGCTGAATTTGACGATGTTTCTAATCAGGGCCCAAGTAATAATTACAATGGATTTGTTAATGTATCTTCTGGCACTCTGAATCCTTTGATTGATGAACAGATGGAAACTGATAGATTACATTATGAGGATTTGTCTTTTCGAGCGGTTGTAGAAATAGAATGCGCTTTGCATTTACCGAAGGTGGAGAAAATTAATGCAGCTGTGGATCCGAGTACTTATGTTACATTCCAAGGAGCGCCGAATGGAAGCGATGGGCAGCCTAATTCTTATATTATTACAAATATCTGCTCTCGGACTTGCAATCCTAAATGGGAGTGGCGATGCGATACGAAATTGCCAGCGGATCTTTTGACTAATGTACGCCTTCTGCATATGATTTACAGTGATTAAAATCTAAATTTGTATTTAGAAATAGAAATAAGGATTTCAATTTTTATCTTGAAATTGAGTTTCATTTTTTTTGCAGGATGAGAAGAGATTAATTCTGAAAGTTTGGCGACTATATGAGCCCGATATTTGCACTGAAGTTGATATGGATAAAGATATAGTCATTGGATTTGCTGCGATTGATCTCTCAGTTTTAACCGCTGGATTTCCGCTGGTGTCTGGATGGTTCCATATTATAGATTTTACTGGAAAATGCAACGGGCAGATTAAGGTAAGCCGAGGGGTTGATCACTTGAAATCCATTTTTGTGAAATCTTCATAATCTTCGAAATATTTTAAATTCTTCGAAATCTGTTTAAAATCTTTGAAATCCTAATAAAATCTTTCAAATATGTTGAATTCCTTATGAAATTCTTGTGAAATATTGGGAAATTTTTGTGAAATGTTGAAAATCTTTTGAAAGCATTTAAATCTTTGAGAAATCTATGCAATCATTGAAATATTTGAAATCTTTTGGAATTTTTGAAATGTTTGTGAAATATATTGAAATATTAAAGTCTGTTTGTACATTCAAACGTCGAGTTCGCAACCCATTGAGGTAAATTGATTCTAGTAATCACAAATTGTAAGGATTGCAGGATTTTCCTTGATATTTTGTTCATAATTTACAAAGTTCAAATCTTTCATTTTTAGTTTATTATACTTAATTTTTTCTTAATTTACAGGTCAGCATAACTCCTTTGGGAAGCACATCTGGTTTCGGGAAATCTATCTCTTTCACTAGTGTAAACAAAATACCGTCCGAACCTTGCCAGTCTCATCAATATAATCAGTTTAATCAATCTTCACCTCTTCCCAAAACCATGCGTTTTCACAATACCGACTCAAACAACCTCGTAAACAGCACTGAAATTTCTGCTAATAAAAATCCCGAGAATTTCAACTACCAATCTGTCGATGAACCTATGCCTGATATTGGACTTGGATTAGGTGATGCATCTCTCTCGATTCTCTCTCAGTCGCTCAAGTAAGTCAATTACAATTTGTTTCAAATTCATCTACGAAATTTTTAAAAAATTAAAAAAAAAAGAATCTTCAGATACAAAAAAATAAGTACAAAAATGTAGTTCATTTAATTCTTTTGTTCTCTCATATTTTGGTCAAATTTGGAAAACTATTCAATCTATGTTAAAAAAGTTAAAAATCCATACGATTTTCGGAATCCCATTTAAAATTGATTCAATAATAGCTTTTCGTAAAGATTCTACAGGTAAATTTCTAAGATGTCTTACGTGGGACAGACTGGCAGATTTTTACATTAATTTAGAATTCCCGTGTTACTGATTTAAACAACACGTTCGTTCCATAACACTGCTCCGACTCAGGTGGCTAATCAATCTCTCTAGCAATCACCCCAGGCGAAATGCTTCACAAAGTCACTATGTAAAGGTCTCCGCGCGGGCCCATTAGTATCCAAGGTCTTTCGTTTCAGACGTCTGTCACTCCGCTGACACTCTTCATCATGCATCTCTTATAAACTCTTTGTCGCCACACATTTCTGTCCTGGCATACTTCTAGCTTCCTTTACGTCCATACATTTTCTTATGCAAGCTCTTGTGTTTCTATGGATTTTTATATCTTTTCGACTTAGGGTCTCGTACACACATTCCCGCCATTCTTTCCTCTGTCTGCCTCTGGGTACGATACCATTTACTTTACCTAAATATATTTGTTTCGTCAGTTGTTCTTCTTTTATTCTCAACATGCCTAAACCATCTCAACAAATTTCTTTCATACTTTTAAAACAGTGTTTCCTCTACAATAATCCTCTCATTACTGACTTTTTCCATTAGCGTTTTACCGCAGGAATTTCATTCCAACCGCGTTAATTTTACTCTTATCCTTTTCTTGGTAGGTTCAGGTCACGCTACTGTACGCTACCGCACAGCACAGTGGGTGCCAGCACAGAATTATATATTGCAAGCTTAGCTCTATTTGTTATATTTTTACTTTTCGTAATGGCTCCTATACTCCCGACATGGTCGTATACGCAGGTCCGCGGGCTCTCGTGGTGGGGGAAGATCCCTAGCGTAAGGCAGAATGTTTCGCAAAGTGACCACTGAGTGTAGTGGCGTATGTGTCGAGTAGTGTAGGATTTGAAAAGGTAAACACGTTTTCTAACCTTAAAGTCTCAACTGGCCTCAACGAACCGAATCGTGATGTGATCGATATGTAATATCTGTAATATTTAAATAAAAGAAATGCAAAAAGTGCCGTGTGTTTGTGCCATACCAAAGTGCAAAACAAATACTTACAATTTAAAGAAAATAAATGCAAAAAGTGCCGTGTGTTTGTGCCGTACCAAAGTGCAAAACAAATACTTACAATTTAAAGGCAAGAAATAAAATTTTATAGTGGCGTGAATTTTTTTCGTTCAAAGACACGTATTTGCGAATTTCATTTCCGGTTAACGATGTTACTAAAGAGAGTGTAAATTGTGATAGCGAAGGGTGAATTATTCATCGTGCTCTGTTACAATACCCTCGCTTGCGAAATGGTGCCAAACTGTCAAAATCCGATAATCCCGAGAGATCGGCAGGAAGTTAAAAGTATAGAAAACTTAATTCTTAATGTGTTTATTATTTTCATTAAATTAAAAATGCATCCATATTATTTAAATTATTGAATACATCTGGATTAAATTGACTTCTTGAAATTAAAATTTCAAATTAAACCACCACTTTCTCTACTCTATTATGACGCCACTACCGGAAGTGGCAACTTTGTGAAATAATCTGAAGCTTCAATAAGGGAACTTCCCTCACCACGAGAGCCTCCGGACCTGTGTATACGACCGTGACTCCCGATAACCTTCCTACCCTCGGTTAAGGGCATGTGATACTTCAATCGGGGTCAGTTCCCCTGGGTTTTTGTCCACAAAACTTAAAATTTGTAAAAACTGAATTCGGAGATGCTATAAAATAGAATAACGAACGTCCCCGAACTGTTTTTTAAGGGATAATAGCAAAAAAAAATATATTCTGCTAAATAAAATTTTTCTGTATACACACTATTTGGGAGTTAGGATCGGTTGTCAAATCTCTGTCATTCCGATAATGTCAGTATCTGTTGTACCGAGTGGCATAGAGGGCGTCCTAACGAGCATAAATTAAATTATTTATGAAATATATTTTTTGGATTGCCTACAAACAAGCTAAGTTCCGGGACATTAGTTACTATGTTTTATTACTTTTCCTAAGTTTTCGACCAAAAATATTGTGTATGGAAGTAAAGCTGCGGGGAGAATTGTAACACACATAACCTCAAAATATACACATATTAATCAAATTTAGCAAAATGAATTTTTTAAAATTATTCCACAACAGAAGAGTTCGGGGACGTCCGTTAGCATGTTCGCAATCATTCCCCAAATTTTTAAGGCAAAATATTTATTATTGTAGGAAAAAAGCCGGGGGTAACCTAAAACTGCTAAAATCGATCATTGTTTATGTATCACATGCCCTTAAGCGCCTGTCTAACTCTCCATCGATCTTTCCGTCAATAGTAGATAAACTACCAAGATACACGTATTTATCAATTTATTTAACAACCCTATCATCTGCAAACGCTAACCCACGCACCTTCATTGTCCCGAATTCCACACCTTTTCGTCGAAGAGGTCCATTCTTAGACACTGGGGTTCGTGATGCAAAACTAATAACAGATGGCAGCACGGAGCCAAGTACTAGACCCTCTGTCGATGAGAGGCGAAATTCAATATGGTGCTAGGTATACGGTTGCTTATAATGAAATATATGAAGGTAAATAATCTTCAAATATACGTTTAGTGCTTATATACGAAGGTAATTTATACTTTTAGTGGAAATTATACATACAATAGGATATATGGTGAACTGTAGTAAGCCTAACCTCACTTTGCAAGTGACAGTCAGAAAAGAATTTATCAACCTTTTACGAATGCTATATGATAAATATTATTGAAAAAGTTTGGAAAATGTATTTTGCGATGTTTACAAGGTATAAGGTATAAGATTAGTTTTGCATCATGAACCTCCTTGTCCATGAATATAATAAACAGCCAAGAGGCCTATCTTTCAGGACTTCCCAAAGTTTTCTTCTATCCACCTTGTCAAAAGCTTTTTGACCATCAGTCTTACTATTCTTTAAGTTCTTAATTATACCCCTAACCGCAGAGGCACCGATTCTTTAACCGGATTTTCCAACGTACTGTCTTCTCTGTCGCAGCTGTGCTGCCCTAAAGCTTTACCGCCCAATAATTTCTTGAAAGCGTCTAGTATCCCGTCTGTATCATATACCATTTCACCCTTGCTATTTCTCATGCCGAGTAACTCTATACTACTACACTTGATTTCATGATGATCAACGCCAATTTCTAAAACAGCTTGATTTCATTTTTCAATTTCAATTCAAAATTGAAAAGTTGCTTGGTCCACTGAACTTAACCCTTGTTTGGCACACCTCCCTGGAGTAACGTACTTGGCACATGGGGTCGTCGACGACCCCAGCGTGAAAAAATTGTTATAAATAATAAAGTATTGAATATTTTCACGTGCAAATTTTTTTATATCTTTTTGAATACTTATTTTTAAAGATCATATCTGTTATATAGCTAAATATTAAAGTTAAATAAGCAAAAAAATTGTTGAAATTGCATAAAGTTGAGAAGAGTCTGCGGTCGTTTAAAAAGTCTGGGGTCGTATACGACCCCCTGTGCCAAACAAGGGTTAACCGATAATTCCTTTTCTATAACATTTTATAGAAATATATTTTTTGCAACACCAACCTCGAAAGTGCAGAAGGAGACTGTGCGAGAATAATAATGGCGCGCGCATACTTTGAAAAACATCTATTTTGCGAATCGACGCAATATACGCGCACGCGCGCTTTAGAAATACGTAACTTGGCACACCGTGAAAATAAAAATATTCTTTAAAAAAAAATGATGCGCGAATTTGGCTGAAACCAGCATACGGGATTGGGAATCGGTGAAAAAGTGCAAAAAAGGTCTAAATATTTTTCTCGGGCGGTTGTTGCAAAAAAATAGCGTGTGATACACGTGCTCACAGGCGATCGCTACTCATGTGATTGCAGCATTGGCCTTCAGATCATGCTGCAAGTTTCACACTCGTCTGCAATCGCCTATTTTTCAGACTTGTGTCACAAATAGCTATTATTCTCTTGAATAAAAAATGTATGATTTTCATAATGATTGTAAAAAGATCAAATTTTTTACTTGGGTTGACCTCTGCAGCCTAATCCGTCCAACCATATTGCAAGAATTTGAGATATCTTGAATAGTTTTTTAAATTGTACCATTGATATTATTTCTGAATTTTCAGTTTTACTGCCTTGGAGCAGGTGTTAAATGACCACCGAAACGTTGGTACATTTTTAGTAAATGTTTTGTTATTGTAATTTGAAAAAATAAAAAAAGACGGGAGAAAAAATGAAAGAAGGGGATTTGGAGATTGCCTTATTTTTCTTTCCTATTTTTTTGGCTTTTTTAATTTAAATAGAGAGCTTCAAGAACGTGTTGTCCAAATTTAATTCCGTAGTTTAATTTGAGTGTTGGGCGTTAAAGTGGAATTTAAATTTTGATTTATTCTGAATTTAATTTCATTACCATCTAAAAACAACTGATACAACAAAAAATGCTCAACTAGATAAACTATTTTCATTTACAGGCAAAAACTCACAGAGCTTAACGAAATTACAAAAAGGCTTCAATCTCGATTGCACGATGTAACTGAAAATGCTTTTGAAGACGAGTTTGATAACGATTTTGAAGCCAACGAACAACTGACCGAAAAAGAGTGTAGTGGAGTTCAAAGAGCGAATAGCAAATCTCCCGAATCTGCCGATACAGCCATAAACAATAGTGAAAATTGTCTACCTCTCACAGACACTAACCATTCCTCTGAAATAAATTCAGCATCTCATCGAGATGAAAATCCCTCTTCTTCCAACGATTTTCACAACCATTGCTCCACTTCAAGTGCAACTAACACAATGACAATGGACACAAATTTCTCCGACACGGGATATTCAACGAGCTACAATATTCGTTCTGCTCAGCATTTCTTAAACGATCGTTCCAACACTCACAGCGTCCATTCCTCCGACCGAGAAGAGGATACTCCCATAAAAGGAACAAAAGTGCACGTCAATCATCTTCTGGACAAACTTTCCTCACAATTAAATACACCACCAGCTCCACTCGGAATGCTTCCAATGAAGATTAACATGATGGAATTTCTGAGCAATTTACAGCCTAGTAACAACAACAACAGCTTATTTCAAAGTGATAGGAGTCGAGAACAAATTAATAGAACGAGTCAAGATGAAATAAATAGAAGAAGTCAGGAAATATTGCATAGAACGATTCAAGATCAAAGTTCTCTCGTGACTCAATCGAACATAGAAGAGATTAGACATTCTCACGACGAAAATTCGACCTGTTCTATCCCGACTTCAGCCCAAAGTCTTGCTGATCATTTCAGATCAGAGTCAGTAGTGAGCAGTACTTCGCAAAATAGGAATAAAATATCGAACGTGATTAGGGAAGAGTTGGCAGCAGAGGAAGAAAACGATTCAGCCGAATTTGATGAACTCTCGACTCATTTGATGGCAGCTAATTTTCGTCACGTTGATGTGGATAATGTCTTTAATCCTCTTTTGTATCAGCATTTACTTCCTGATGTGCAGCTCAGCCCCAATTCTTACAGCTGCTCAGTTTCCCAAGACGTGCAAAATAGAAACGCAACTCCAGAAGGAGAGGCTGTTCAGCAGCTGGACAATAGATATACAGAAAACTTTAATGCGGCAATCAATAGTGGATTAAGTAGGCTAAGAAACCTGATCGAGAATAATGCCTTGGCGAATAGCGACAATAACAGTCAAAATCAGAGGAGTTTGTTTGAGAACGATAGCTCGGGGGTTTTCCGATCGACACCCGTTGGTGTTTCCGAGGATGTGGATGGAAATATTGATGTTACTGTGATTCACAGGCCTAGTATTGACGACCTCATGGCGAGCAATAGTTCGAAATCAATCAGTTCTATTTCAATAGACAAGTTGACGGAGAGACAACCGGAGACAGATGATGAAAATACTTTGACGAGTTCGGAATCCTCGGCTTCAACCATTTCGAGACAAGCGCCTGATGGTGGGAATCCAGTTGAGGAAACGGATAAGAGGGCGAGTAGAAAACGCGATTCTCGTATATCCGGATCCGAGAGTTAAATATTTAGAAATACTTTGATACTTTTGTAAATTTTGTATTTATTTATCTAGTAAGTTTTAGGAAATTGGATTCGTGGAAGATAGAAATGAGTTAAAAGAAAATACTCTTAATTGTTTGAGGTCTTAAGTTACATTCTTGTATCAATCTTAAAGAAAAGGTTTAGATGTTTTTAGTTGTTAAGCGGTTTCGAGTAAGGTGTTTTTCCTCTTTTTTTTTTCTTTTTTTTGTTTTTTTTTTTTAATTTTAAGCCTTTTGGATTTTTCTAAACTTGGAAAATTAGAATTAGATTCTTTAGGATTTAAATCGGTTATTAATTAGAAAGCTCAACATTTTTTTGTATGCTTTTTTTAATTTGAAGCTAAGAGTGAGTACAGAACGCTTTCAAATTTGGATAATTTTTTCAATCGAAGCCATTTAATTTGAGACGTTTCAAAATTCAAAAATCTTTGAATTTTTAATTTTTTCCAGGCTAGATTATTCTAAATTACATACAATAATTCAATTTAGATGATTTACATTTTTTAACTTTTATGAATCGCAAGCTTTCCACTTATTGCTTTTTCTAAAAATAAAAATCTTTGAATTTCCTATTTTTAAAATTATGTACAGATTCTTCTGAATTTCTAGAAACCGAACACAAAAGGTATGCAATTTAGTTACTTTTTGAAATTGTGGCTCTTTAAATTTTATTAGTTTCAAAAATTATAATACCTTTCAATTTTGTACGATAGGTTAACCTCTACTTAATTCGGGTTTATAACTGATGCCTTGGCAGAGATCGCTTCAGTTTCAAAAAATTAAAAATTCGGCCAATTTTTAAAATGATTATCCTTTTAAAAATATTATATTTCATATTACCGGCTCTGGACATTTTACTAGTATATCACTTCTTTTTTATTTTTTTATTAATGTAAGCTTTTCCAGCCTCTCTAGTTCTTTCATTCTTTTCTGCTATTGCATTCCTTTGAATTCTTTGTAATTTCTTAAATTCCTCTAATTCTTCTGAATTCGCTTCAAATCCACTTTAAGTAAATTGATTATTTTATTGTTTTGGTTCTTTTGAATTCACTTTAGTTCTTTTAAATTCTTTGAATTTTCTTGAATTCAGGTGTACACCAATATTCATACTAATTAACATCTCTATTTTGTATATTTTAAAACTGAAAAAGTCGTCTTTTTCCCATTGAAAATCTTTCAAATTTATAAATATTCTAAATCTTGATTCTTCTGGATATAGCAAATCAAATTAGGAATCAATCAAATTTGAAGGCGTTTTTTATTTATAACCTTTTATATTTGGACGATTTTAAATTCTAAAATTTGTGGCTTTTTAAATCAAATCAGTTTATATTTTCCAACACCTAAATTTTGTTAATTCCAAAACGTAAAAACGAAAGTGGATTCCTTTCAATTTTGGATAACTTTAAAAATTAAATTGTCTTGAAATTCAAAAAATTTCTAATTTGGACGGTTTTTTTCATTCCAAGCTCTTTTGATCTGAATGCTTTTGAACTCGAAGTCTAGTTTATTTTTTAAAACTTTCGAATATAAATGCTTTAAAATTATGAAAGCTTTAAAAATGCAGTTTAAAAATGTTTAACTCTTTCAAAATGTTTAATTTTATTCTTTCAAACTTAGTCACTTTTCGATATTGGAGACGGAATTATAAACACATGAAAAATAAGTTAAAAAATTATATATATTTTTTATATTCCACGATCAAACTCCAGTTTTCTCGAATAAAAAGAGGACTTGATCCTTGCAAGACGAAGTTATTGAACCCAGGTTCGAATTAATGAAATAGTATTTTTCCAATACTAAAACTTTTCTAACACGTTTTTTATTATTCAAACTTAATTCGATCACGTCGATTGTAATGAAAATGAAAGAAGGTCGGTGTAAGTCTCGAATCTTTTTAAACAGATTTGTTCGAAACTCGTCTCTATATAATAAAAATTGTGTTCTGAATATGTAATTGTAAGTAATTGATATGTGCTACATTTGTATACGAAATATACATTTCTAAGTGATTTATGCAGTAGTGATACGCCAAATTCGTAATTTCGTATTAAGATTGTTAAGGAGTAACGAAAAAAATGATTTAATTCAGTTTCAAACACGAACTGAATTAAAACATTTGTTTTTTTAACGCGTGATATTGATGTCTTTAAACAGTTTAAGCGTGCTTTTATTCTTAATATTTACAAAAGACACAGGAACAGTGTTTAACGTTAAAGATTACTAACTTTAATTTTTTAGAGTACTTTAAAAAAATGTTTTTCTACAAACTTAAAATTAGAGTCTGTGTTGAAAAACAATTAAAACCAAATTTCATCAGAATATCAAATAAAAAAGCTATAAAATCGTTGAGAAGTGATTTTTAACTCTAATCTTTAATCAGCTTTTAGACAAATATTTTTACTCGAAGCTACTGAGATCTGTTAGAACTTTAGAAGTCAAACTAGAGTCGAATCTATTCATTTTTTTAACATTCTGTATTTATAATAATCTATTCATTGGTAATCTTTTACAAAGCGATGAGTGTTAAATGGATACTAACTCGTTACTGCGAATTGTACGAATATACGAAACCTAATTTCCTCTACGAAAAGTGTTCTTTCTCTATCGACTGATAACCACGTATACGTAATATCAGATGATTATTCTATTTGTCGTTTAAAATTCGTGCGACGAACTATAGTTAATAATTATTATATATTATCCATAAACTTCTACGTGCAACCATATGTCAATATTTTTATACAATATGTCTGTAAATAGCGCTCAAATATATTGGATATAGGTATAATATAACTTACTGTAATGTTGATTGAGAATAGATTACATGTTAGATTCACACTAGTCTTTTTTTTAATTCTCAAGGTACATAGTTCAATGTTTATTATCGTCTTTATTTTCATTGCAATTTTTCAATAGCTAGAAATGCACAACGTTATAATAACTGGGTTTGATCGATTTCCGAAAACTGTTGAGAAATTGAAATTTAGTTTTCTAGTCAGGCAAAAAAGAAGAAAGATATGCCTCTCTGTGAGCCCATTTTACAATTTCTTTTGGATGAGTCATCCAGATATTTGCGGATGTTCCTTCATGGGAATGGATTCTTGAACAGTCTCGTATTCGCTAGAAGTAAATTAGTAGTTTATTTTCAGAATAATGAATTTGTAATGGTTTTTAATTTTAGGACTGAAGTTTTTCTTTTTTCATTTCGATTCAATTCTACTTTAAATTGAGAACTTGGCTTTTGAAATCATAAATTTGTACTTATTATGATTATAATAATTACACGAAATTTAGAAAGTTCGTTCCTCTTGAATTGCGAATGAATTTTGCGTTCTTCGATCATACAAGGCCTGCAGAGAAAGGCTTGATTGTTCCAGTGCCAATAATCTCCAAAGGGAGTTTCCTCACATATTTTACAAATATCGGTGTTTCGACTGCAACATTTTAGTTCAACTGGAAGGCATATTTGAACTCGTCCACCGAAACTGTGATTGAAAGAAATGGTCTGTCTTTGCTGGTAAGGATTGTGTGTTCCAGGTCTGTTGGAAAAATTGAGAAATTATAAATAAAATCAATACTTTACTTATAGTTATTAATTAAAATTTTAAACATATATCTTTCAGGATTCTCGATAGAATGAAAGTTACTGGATTTCAGAATACGGTTTGAATTCAGAAATTAAATCATCGAGTACTGAGGTAAGACAAATCAAAAAGTAACACATTGTATTTAGAAAACTAAAAAAAAAATCTCTCACTCCAACTATTAATAATAATTAATAATAACTGAAATAATGAACATTTTGTAATTTTTTCGTTCTGCAGCTTTTAAACAGGCTTTTAAATTTATGTTATAAAATTCAAAAATAAAACGTTTTGAAATTCGGAAGCTTTAAAAGTTGATGGTTCCGATTTTTTTCACATTTTCAAATTATTTGTAACAATCGAAGAGTTTTACAAATTTAAAGAATATAATAAAACTTAAAATCTTTTAAATTTTATATTCATATTGAATAAATTTCGTGTATCAAATTTTGATACTTTTTTTATTCAAATCTAAAAAATAGTAGTAACAAGTAGTAAAAATACTGAACGATTCTTTTAATTTAAAACATTTAAAATTGAAAAGTGCTCATTCAAAAATGTCATATTACAGCAGTTAAAATTGAACATATTTGAATTAGAAAATTAAAAAATTCAATACTTTGTAATTGAAACTCTTAACAATTTAACATTAAAATATAATGTTCATATTTAAAGCATTAAAAAAGAAACAAATAAAAATTTAAAGTGCATTTAAAGTAAATCTAGTATTCACGACTGAAACATTTAAAGTTAAAACATTTCAGGTTTGAAATCGTGGAATATTGAACAATTTAAAATCATAGGCGTTTAAAATCTTGCATGGTTTGACCGGAAAATTGAATTTTTTATTGTTTAATAACATTTGCATCTTGTTAAAAAA
>CAKNWT010315520.1:0-26806 GCA_932066315.1 Andricus coriarius
TGTTTCTGGAACACGTGTAACAATATTATGTATAAATATTCCCTTTTTGTTATGTAACATTTACAGAACGAGTCTGCTAGGAGGAAGGAGAAACTAGAGTATATTTTTTGAAATATTTTCAAGTGATGACTCTACACTTACGTGGCATTCCGCTGGTTACCTACATGCCACCAATGAAATCTCTTCATAGGTAAATGCATTCTGACACTGTATCGCATAGTGAAGTGAAATCAAGAAGAAATATATACTTGTATACTATATTCAAAACGTTTCATCTGAAGATTCGTAATGTGTAATTAAGATCAATCATTTTGCGATTCAATATAGTTCACAGTAAGACTCTTAAATTCCTCTTAGATCCACTCAGAGAAATTCCGTACAAAATAATTTAGCGTTATAATGTACATTTAAGATCCCCTTAGATCCTCTTCAGACGGCAATCATATACTTAGTAACTTTTCCAGTAAACGCAGTCTCTTAAATTGCCGTTAGATCCACTTCGAGAAATTCCGTACAAATAATTTAGTTTTTTAGTGTCCACTTACGTTCCCTTTAGATCCCCTTAGAATGAAAATTTTATAATCAGTCGCGTTTCCAGTAAACGCAGTCCTTTTAAATACACATTGCATCCACTTAGAGAAATTCCGTACAAAAAATGTTGTGTGTTTTAATCTCCCTCTATGATCCCCTTAGATCCTCTTAAGACGGCAATGACATAAGTCATTTTTCCAGTAAACGCAGCCTCTTAGATTACTGTTATATCTACTTAGAGCAATTTCGCACAAAAAATAATTTACTGTTTTAATGCCTGCATAAGATCCCCTTAGATCCTCTTAAGACGAAAATTCTGTACCTGGCCGGTTTCCCAATAAACGCAGCCTCTTACATTACTGTTAGGTCCACTCAGAGAAATTCCGCACCATATATTTTAGTGTTCTAATGCCCGTTTAAGATCCCCTTAGATCCTCTTACGACCGCAATTATATACTTAGTAACTTTCTCAGTAAACGCATCCTCTTAAATTCCCTTTAAATCCACGTAGAGAAATTTCGTACAAAATAATTTAGCGTTTTAATGTCCGTTTCAAATCTCCCTAGATCCTCTTAAGACGGCAATTATATACTTTGTAAGTTTTCCAGTAAACGTAGTCCTATTAAATTCCCATTAGGTCCATTTAAAAGAATTTTTCGAAAAATAGTTTCGCGTTCTAAGGTTAACTCATGTGCCGCTTAGATCCTCTTAGAATTATGTCCTTATTAAATTCCTGTTAGGTCCCTTTACAGAAATGTTCAAAAAGTATTTTCGGATTATAATTTCCACTTATGTCCCCCATAGAACCCATTACAAATATATCGCGAAATCAAGTGCGCAACCAGTATCCCCTTAGGAACATATTACAATACATTACGTTCCACGATTCCTCTTTAAATCCACTTAAAACTCGAATTGCAATCTTAGAGGCTTCTAAAACTGAGGCGGCTCCTCCTGGCTGTCGGCCTTATCAGGGTTGTTAAGAGTCTTATCCTCCCGTTTTTTTATTATGGGTGTGTTATGTACGATTATATCACAGATGAACTGAATTCTAAACTTGAGCGAGCACTTAATGCCTGCATACGATTTATCTATGATGTACCGAAGTATGAACACATTACTTTATATCGGCAACGGGCGGGATTTCTTAATGTGGCAAAGAGAAGACAATTTTTTATGGGCAATCTAATTGACAATCTCTTTTATAACAAAACCCCTCAATATCTTTTGGATCTCTTTGAAAGTAGAACTGTGACTTTACTTGCTTACCCTAGGCTTCGTGTAAGAAAAACGGTCCTTACAGTTCCACGTCACAAATCTTGTAAGTTGCAAAGATCCTTTATGGTGAGGGGAGCGCGTCTTTGGAATAAAATACCTCAATCAATTAGGAATGCACATTCGCCTTATCACTTTAAAAAGCTATTCTTTAAGTTTTTATTTAGTACTGATAATTCTACTCTCGAAATTTCGTACTGGTGAATTGAGTTTTGTTCATTTATCTAACTTTTAGTGTCGTTTTACGCCGTTTTATTATAACGCCTTAATATTATAACAATTAAATCTTTGCCATTCGATACATAGTTTATATTAGTTATCTAACAATTAAGTCTTAAGTTCTCTGATGATGTACATTTTGCCAATCACTAGCTTATAATAGCATATATGACTCATATTCATTATATGATTTTTTTTTCTGATCTTTATCCATCTGTAATTATTTTTGTTTTACCAACGATATAATTGCTGTTTGACCAGAGTTGTCACATTTTAATGTAAAACATGTATAATTTGTTCCTTAGAGGGCTGTTTAGCCCTAGGGACTTAATAAATAATTTCAATTTCAATTTCAATTTCAATTTTAATTTCAATTTCAATTTCAATTAGTATATAGCCTGATGGCTATTGCTTATCGGTTAACTGACGCGGAGTGTTTGTTTTATCTACATAATATTCTTGTTACTTGTAATCTGGATGAGATATTCCGGATATCTCAACTACTTGTTTCAAATAGTGCGTTACGCCTAGCGCACAGTATGTTTGTAGAGCGAAGTGCTCAGTTAGCTCGTGACATGTTAGATATGTAATTTTTTAATATAGTTCCTCAAAGTTTGTGACGTGTATATGTAATTATGTTTCTACGAGTTTTAAGTTTGTTAAATGTTATAGTCCGTGCATCGGATTCGACGCTTCTCCAAGTACCACCAAATCCAGCAGGCAAGTTTTGAAATAAATTTTTTACAAATATTTTTTAAATTGTACAATAATTATTTTTTCAAACAAAAATGTAAAAATTCGCAAAGTTTTAAAAATATTTCAATGAATTCATAAAAAATTGCATAGACACTTTAAATATTAAAAAAAAATGTTTATGTTTGTTTTTCGCTGCAAAAATAAAGCAAAATTTTTTTATATTTAATTCAGCGATATTATTCATTCACTTATAGTATTTCTAAAAGTATAAAGATTTACACATTTTTACGATAGCAGAAAATTCTACTTTATATTTCAACGAAAATGGGGATAAATGAGATAAATTTTTAAACTTAATTCAATCAAATTATTCATTTATTTTTGAACATATAATTCTCAACATGAATATCGTTAAAATGTTTTTTCTTTATACTCTTTTAAAATTATAAGAGTGAAGGAATAATTTTCATGAATTAAATGTAAAAAATCAACTTAATTTTTCAACAAAACAAGAAAATTTTATGAAATCATTGAAATATTTAAAAAAATGGGAATTTTAGAAATTTAGAGAGAAATTTATGAAATGCTTTAAAATCTCTGAAACATCTAAAATTTAAATTTTTGAAATCTAAATCTAACTTATTTTTGTATACAAGAAACGTAAGCAGATAATTTTCAATATGGATTATCGTAAAAATATTTAAATCTTTAATTTCTATTTACAAGCAACGTCAATTTAATGGCGTTGGCTGATGTAGCCGCTGCGGAGGGATTGCGTCACAATAACGCTGCTGGGGAATCCGACGATGGACATTCTTCAGACGAAGGAGAAGAAGCACAAGAAGAACATCGACCGGAACCTTGGCGTTCGTGGCAAGAGCCAATCGCTCAACAGGTTGGTGCTGGGCAGCAGCAGCAACGCCATCAGCAGCATGAGGCTGAACAGCGAGATGAACAACAGCAACAACAAGTTGAGAGAGTTTTTTTACCATAATATATGAGAATTCGCGTTTTTACCCAAAATTTAACCTTAGCGGTGTCGAACTTAAGGTTAAAATTAATGATCCGGAAAATAATCGGGCCGGTGAAGTCCTCGAATTTCGCGAAAACGCGGTTTGGGCTTTGTATACTTATTTAATGGATAAAGTAAGGGATAGCGATAGGGTGGGTATAAAATTCAATTCAGATTATTTAAAAAGGGGCGGTGGGGGTATATCTTTCAGACCTGCTCATCAACATTCATTCGCAGATTTTTGGAGGGTACTATTTAGTGTCATTCAAAGCAACGAGGGTTTTATAATCGATCAATCCTTCATAATAAATTTTGATTGGGTCAAGGATGAGCACGGTGCGGGTTGGAGAAACATTCGTTTAACCCACGCGGATGTAAAGAAACTGTCACTTTTGACGATAGACAGTAAGAACAATTTGTGCCTACCGCGGTCAATCGTAGCTGCTCGCATTTACGCCGAGCAAGCTACGATTCGTTCCGGTGCACTACACCGTAAATGGGGGTCGGTCCGTTGTAAGAATTCAACCGTTCAGACATTATTAGCCAGGCAGCTTGTAAACGATGCCGGGGTAATAATTCCTGAAAATGGTTGCGGGATCGAGGACATTCATAAATTTCAATTGCATTTTTTCCCCGATAGGATTGCAATTGTAACTTATGAATTACCCACCTTTGGAAAAGGCACTAAGTCCCCTTTGTATGACGGATCGACTCTCATAACGGAAACAGGTCAAACTGTCCTACATAATCTTAATATTTTGTTAAACGATAGGCATTTTTTCCCCATTTTGAATTTAAAATCGGCAGCAAGCGGTGTGGGTTTCCGCATACCCTGCAACGAGGCTTATGATAACTCGGCAGGTCATCGATGCTCCCAAACGTGCGCTGCTTGCCACTTGACACTCCCATGTCAAACTAGTGCAGGGAATGCTCACATACCGCAAATTAAATGCAACGCGTGCAATCGGTATTTTCATGGGCAAATTTGTTTTGAAAAACATCTGACCCCAAAATCTTTATCCGAAAAAACTTCGATTTGTAATGCATTGCGAATTTGTACCGGTTGCACGCGTTTCGTTAATACACGCTGGTAGATGTCGTGAGTATCTTACACCAGAGGGAATCCTGGTTGATGGTTATTATGAAGACCAGGGTGGCCAATATATCTTACAATTTCGCGGATGTTTTTGGCATGGGTGTGTCGCGTGTAAAAAAATTAATTGCGATTCCAAACTCAAAAGCGGTGATTCGTTAGACGAACGTTTCGAACGTACCCGTGCTCAGTCCGGAAAACTTAGGCAGGCTGGTTACATTCTTACCGAAATGTGGGAGTGTAAATTTGACGAATTAAAAAAAAAAATTCTCCTCAAATGATAAATTATTTAAAAGACCACCCTGTTTTATTGAACGACGCTCTGAACCCTCGAGACGCGTTTTATGGTGGTCGTACAGGAAATGCGACCTGTTTTCATGAGATAAAGGATGGTGAAACAATACAGAATATTGATATTTGTTCACTGTATCCTTGTATTTCAAAATATGGTAAATTTCCTGTAGTAAATCCTAAATTTCTCGTGGGTGATGAATGTAAGGATGTAACTGGTATTGATTTAAAAAATTTAAGCAATTTGGAGGGTCTTGTGAAATTCCGAGTTTTGCCGCCTCAATCCCTCTATCACCCAGTACTACCTCTTAAAGTGCACACAAAACTAATGTTTCCACTCTGCAATGCTTGTTGTGAGAATCTACAGCAGGAAGAGTGTAGACATGAACCTGCTTTGCGCGAAATTGAGGGAGTATGGGTGTCTGATGAATTGAAAAAGGCTGTACAAATGGGTTATGAAATAAAATTTATTTATGAAATTTGGCAACACAATGTCGTGCAATATAATCCTGAAACGCGAGAGGGTGGATTGTTTGCAGATTACATAAATAGATTTTTTTAAATCAAGCAAGAATCTTCAGGTTGGCCAATCGTATGTATTGACGAGGCTAGTAAACTTGCGTATTTAAATAAGCACTCGACCATCGAGGTTGTTGATTTAGATCGTTCAAAGATCACTAAAAATCCTGGACTTCGCTCGGTTGCTAAACTATGCTTAAACTCTTTTTGGGGGAAGTTTGGTCAACGTGAAAATTTAATGCAGACAGTCTATATTGAAAGTTAAGAGGCACTAAATAGACTTTTCTTGAGCCCGGAAACAGAGGTATTTGATATAACACCGATTAACGATGATCTCCTTTGTGTTTCGTACAAATACTCGGCAGAGGCTTGCAAATCCTCACCAAATACAAATGCTGTCATCGCAGTCTATACAACAGCCCAGGCTCGTTTAGTCTTGTACGACTACCTGTCTCACTTGGGTCGTCGGGTATTGTACTACGACACTGACTCGTGCATTTATGGACGACGAAACGAACCTGCTAAGTATAATCCTCCTCTTGGTCGTCTTTTGGGTCAGATGACCGACGAACTCGAGGGGGAGTACGGCGAGGGGAGCTTCATAAAGATCTTTGTTTCCGGAGGTATGTGTTAAAAGACGATTTATTGAAAACTTTGACTTACTCCCCTATGGTTACATGGAATCGCTCTAATTCTCACCATACTATAGCTCTCTCTCTCTCTCTCTCTCTCTCTCTCTCTCTCTCTCTCACGCACACGTACAGTTGTATGATACATTTTAGAAACATTAAAAATAGGTTAGTATAGTTTTTCAGTCTTAACAATTGTGTATTGATGAGTATTAATATCCGTTCATTTTATTTACAGATGCAGAAAACTTCTTGTGGCAGTGGTGCTATATCGAGCAGAGGTTCCAACCACTGCAAAGGCAAGCACAACAACAGCAGCAGCTTTACCCTCCACTGGGAATCCCAGTAGTCACGCTGAACATCTCAGTTCCGAAAAATCTACAAATCCTTATAAGTAAGCAGACAAATTTTCGGGTATAGACAAAAGAAAAAAAAGTTTAAAAAAAAGGGTATTTCAACATTTAATATTTTTTATTTTTATTTTCCAGATTACTCCGAACACGAGGGAGAGGAATCGATTGTAGCGGTGGACAAGCCTGAGAATGATCATGCCGAACATAATGACACTGATGATGAAGAAGGAATGGAACCGGGCGAAATTCCACCATGCCCGGGATTTATCCCAATTTCTCAGGTGGCTCTAGATCGCCTCCGTCAAGCCCACAATGAGCGAGATTAGATGGAGGAGGTTGAAAGAGTCCGGGTGGCGTCGAGAGCTATGAGAAGAAGAACGAGGATGGATGACGAGGAAAAAGAGTCGAGCCGATCTAATGCAAAAAGGCCTCGATTTTAATTCGTAAATAAGAAATATGTAAAGTAGGATTATTGTATGTTTATTTTTATTTTTGTAAAACTTTTTCGATTTAATTTTCGATTTTAATTTTGCAAAAAAAAAAAATAAATAAATGAGTTTAATTTGAATAAAAAAAATTTAGGTCGAACCCTCATGTATAACATTATTTAAAACCCCTGAATCGAAAGAGGAGGTGGCTGCGGCGGCGGGACAGCGGCCATGTCTCGTAATAAGCTTATATGAGACATGGGCAGGCGCGGCGTACAGGGTATTAGCTCATTTCCTGGACGCCAGAGACGCGCGGCGGTGCAAGCTAGTACTACGAGAGCTGAGCTAATATTTGCTTGGTAACAGCTATTTAATGCGGCCGCGGCAACCAGGCTTACAAGCTTATTGGCCTGGTTGCGTTGTGCGCTATAATTTTTTAGCTAACTTCTTTTTCCAGTTTTTTGCAATATCAGCTAGACTATGCGTGTGTGTGTTAGCAAATATATAAAAGAAGGTGTACCTAAGATGTATGGTTTTATTTGTAAAATGGATCCAAGATGGAAGCATCCGTTCACATCAATGATTTGCGGTCCTACAGGATGTGGTAAGACATTCTTTGTGAAAAAGTTTATTCATCACATTGGCCAAATGTGTGATGCAGTTTTCGAATGAATAATTTTGTATTATTCCGAATGGCAGCTATCTTATGTTGAATATGGAAAAAATATTGAATTTCGTGAAGGATTGCCTCAATCATCGGATTATTCCAATGCTAAGCGGGTGAAATTAATAATTATTGGCCAATGTCAACGCGATATATCGCTAAATACAAATTATATTGTTTTTTTTAAAAACCCCCGTGATCGTGCACGAATTCAGCATATGGCGCGGCAGGTATTCCCTGAAAATCCACGATTTGTCCAAGAAGCCTACCACGATACCACTTCTTAGCCACATGGCTATCTTCTTTTTGATTTAAAACAATAAACTCCTGATAATTGTCGCTTTAGAACTGCAATATTCCCCACCGATCCATATCACTACGTCTACTTTCCTGCAAAGGGTATAAAACCCCGAAACAGCGATACTTCTGTTCCAGTCGTGCACATGTGATGAAGTCGAAAACACGTAAACGTCCAATGGGTCTAAAAAACGCCGCAGCGTTGCGCGCTTTATTCCATCTAAACACCAATCAACGTCGTGTACTACTTAAGATTGCTGATCCAAATCTTTTTAAATGTATTTGTGAGTGCGCGTTAAACATTTTACACGGTAATGTTCGCTTGAAAAAAAGTGAAAAACTAAGGATGAAAAAATATTGGTACGCGTTACGGAAATTAGACACACCGCGCGATACCTGGAAAACTAAAAAAAGTTTTATCGTACAAAAAGGTGGATTTTTACCACTTTTGATAGCATCCATTATCGGTTCACTTCCTTCAAATATTTTCTCAACAAGATCCTCGTAAACAACTACATGGAGTACGCCCAAAAAATGGTACTCGTGCCTAGTGATCGCCTGTCACAACTCCAGCAACATACCTTAATCGCTCAAAATTTTCCGCAACAACAACAAAATTATGTTCCAGATATAAATTTTTCTATACCAACCACTCAAACATCGGGCAATGCTCTTAGTAGGTTGGATATTGAAATGAGTCAAATTTTAAATTCACAGTCGGTGAAAGATGACCTTGAAAAATGGAAAATGTACCAACAAGTTTTGCAAAAATTTCTTTTTTTCACTGAGGAATCGCGAAAAACAACGTCAACAAACAAGCAAGTAACCAGTGATAAGACAAATGGTACAGAGGAGGAGACAAATTATATAGTGAACGATACAACTGTTAATACTGAGGATATTGTCATGTCTGTTCCAAAAACATACAAAAATAAGGCAGAATTATTACTAGATGAGTTACAAAAATCGGGTGTAAAAGATAGACTATATTGGGATAAAAAGGCACAGTCTTTATCGATGGACGTCGGGTGGAGAATTCAAGTATTACTGATATTATAAATGACGTATTACGACATAGAAAAAGAGTTGTCGTTCCTGGAAGGCTGCAGTTTGCTAGTTTCCTTCGCGAAATATCCATACCGCGAGAGCTTGTGGGAAATAGTCAATATTGAAAAAAGACGCGTCTTTTAAATATTGCGGCGAATAAAACGTCAACGCTACTCAAACGAAACAATACAAATGATAAATCACAAAGTGAATCTTTAAATCTTTATACAGCGGCACTTTCAACCGAAGAAGACGACGACGGCGAACAGTGGGGAGGAAACTGTGCTGGTAATGCCAAATTACAAAATCATAAAACTCCTGGAAAAAAATCTTGGCTATCTTTTCGTCTACAAAAATGAATATATTGGAGGATTTATACTATGATCCGCAACACCAGGCGTCATACGGTGGCATCGAAAAACTTGTACGCGCTACGAAAAACAAGTTTTCGCGTAAAGAGGTTTTAAACTGGTTAAAAAGTCAAGATAGTTTTAATCTTCATCGGCCAGTCAGAAAGCGTTTCAGAACAGCACACTATAACATTGATAATGTGGATGTTTTGTGGGAGGCAGATTTGGTGGATTTACAGTCTTTAAAAGCATACAATGATAATTACTCATACATTTTAGTCGTAATCGATGTATGTAGCAAGCATGCTTGGGTCGAACCTCTTAAAAACAAGTCTGCAACAAAGGTAAAAAATGCATTTACTCGTATTCAGGAAAAAATTAATAATTGCATACCGATTTGCCTGCAAACTGACAAAGGAAAAGAATTGGTCGGCGTGAGCTTTCAGAAATTTCTTCAAGATCCTGCAATAAAGTTTCGAGATGCACGCTATCCTACTGTCAAAGCCGCAATTGTCGAGCGTTTTAATCGCACTCTTAAAGAGCGTGTGTGGCGCTACTTTACTCATCGAAACACTCACAGATATATTGATATCCTTCAATTACTTGTAACAGCATACAATAATACACGTCATTCTAGTATTGGTATGCCACCATCCGATGTTACCCTAGAGAACGCATCCATCGCACGAAAAAACCTACAACGACGTTACTTCAAAAACGATAAAATGAAAAACCCTAAATATAAGGTTGGTGCTGTTGTACGCATCAGTCGTGCGCGTGGCACCTTCGAGAAAGGATATGAATCGGGATGGAGTGAGGAATTGTTTGTTATTTAATGGGTTATAACGTGGAGAACATATTCGCCTGTTGTGTACGAGTTGGAAGATTTGGCTGGCGAAGTCATTGGTGGACTTTTTTATGAACAAGAATTGGCAGATGTCAAGAATAAAGATGCGGGCAAGGACGAGTTTTTTGTTGAAAAAGTGATTCAAACATGTTGGAAAGGTTCTCAAAAAAAAGTGTTTATCAAGTGGACCGGATAACCTGATAAATTTAATTCCTGGATATCTGCTTCTGAAATAAAACATCTGAAATGAATGAAGATCAGTTTTATCTAATTCTACCGAGTGATAGTAGTATGAAATATTACCCCGACAATACAATCACGCATTTTAAAACACATTTGCCGCAAGGAATTCGCTTACATGGGCGTTGGGCAGTTGCTCTTACGGAGATTCAATTTCCCCGCTCATTTCTTCATGTACGACCCTGGGAAAGTGTATTAGAAAATCGCCTCGTTCTCATGTTCAATGACGATCCAGACCCAGAATTTCACGAGCAAAAGTATGATTTCTTTGATGATCAGCTGAATGGTAAAGATATCGTGCAAATTTTTAAATTACCGAGAATATATTATCTTGAAGGAGAGTTACCTAAAAATAGTTATAAAACGGTGTCAAAAAGACAAGCAATTCTGACTGGTAGGTGGTTAAAACCCACAGTAGCATTTTTTCCGTCTGGTGTCTACGAGTCTGTAAATGATTTAGTGCGTGCAATGAATAGTAAACCAGAAGTCAGCGAACACGTCCGCTTAAAACATGAACAGCTAAACAATAAGTACGTAACAGTGGAAAAAATTTGTAACGATGACTGTAAACGAGTTGGTAGCCATTTTCTTGTAATCAGCGAAAAAATTTCGCGCATTCTTGGCTTTGCACCTGAAACGCTGTTACTAACAGATTCTTACATGGCTTGTCAACCAGCGAGTCTCACAAATGGATTACCTGAAAAACTCTTTGTCTATTGCGATATTTGTGAGCCACGCATTGTTGGAGATGTAAAATCACCACTTTTGAGAGTTGTGTCTGTTGATTTGAAAAAATATACATATGGCTCCACACAGTTGTCGGCTTTTTCAGCACCTCATTACATACCTCTACTACATACAGGCTTTTGGACCATCGAAATAGATATAAGGGACCATCTTGGACTTCCGATACCATTTGAGATTGGATCGCTGACAGTGACACTTCATTTTAAACGAATAGACTAGTTGCGATGTATTTTTCATCAAACGAAAAATAACTCTATACGACAATTATTACACGAATCAGGTTGGTGGAGGAGGACTTTCACAAATTTATATTGGATCTCCCTACCAAAGAGGACACGGAATTGGCAGTTTTCTCGGTGGCCTCTTTCGTCGTGTTCTACCGTTTTTGACTCATGGGGCACGAGTAGTCGGTAAAGAAGCACTACGCACGGGTATGAATGTCATTGACGACTTGGAACACAATATTCCACTAAAAAGTGCCGTGAAAACACGTCTTGAAGACTCTGGACAGAATATAAGGAAACGTGCTATGGAGAAGGTGCAAAACCTTATGAGAAGTTCAGGGTATAAATTGCTGCTCAAGAGGCAGAGACTTCAGTCAATTGGTGAACTCGGTGCATCGCGTATCGTGGGTAAAGTTGACAGCAACTCGAGAAAGAATAAGAGGAAGATGAGGGAGACAAAGAAAGTAAAGAGACTGTCAAGAGGCAAAAAGAAGAAGACGAAGGAAAAGAAGGTTAAGCGTAAAACGACTGTAAAAAGACGTATAAAATCAAATAAAAAGAGCATTCTAGACATTTTCGGAAATAAATAATAATAATTTACGGAAAATTTTTTTTCTTACACTCGCACTCGTGTGAATGTTTGAAACCAGAGCTTGATCTATTTTTTCTACCACCAACTCAAACGTCGATAGAAGGTTCTCAGTGGGTTCACTACAAACCTATTTCATCACTCACTGACGATTCACCCATAGAATTTGTCGTTCCTGAGAACGGAGATGAGTACATTGATATACCACACACTATGCTGAATCTGAAGATAGCATTACATGCACCAGAAAAAACAAAGGAAAATGCAGCTTCTATTGCTTAAATAGCTCCTGTTAATAAAATATTACACTCAATGTTTAATCAGGTGAATGTATACTTCAATCAGAAATTATTATCACCACCAAATAATGCTTACGCTCACAGAGCATACATTGAAACATGACTCAACTATGGACCAGCTGCAAAATCAAGTCATCTTACAGCGTCTTTGTGGGTAAATGATAGCCCCGGGCAGATGGAAGGTATTTCTGATGAAAATAAGGGGCTTAAGCTCCGTCGCGCATATTTAGCTGCTGGAAAAAAAATTGACTTGATTGGTCACATAAACTGTGATGTTTTTAATCAGGATAAATTTCTGTTGAATGGTGTCGAGCTTCGACTACGTCTCGTACGTTCTAAAGATGCTTTCTGTCTCATGGATCCTACAGGACAGGCCTCCATCCATATTGAAGAAGCCACTCTTTTAGTTCGTCGAGCAAAGATTAGTCCTGGTATTTTACTTGCTCACGAAAAAGCACTAGCTCAAGGGATAGCTAAATATCCCATTACTAGTGTAGAAGTGAAAGCACTAACCATTCACGCTGGTATACAGAGCGAGACTCTTGATAATGTCGTACTTGTACAACTAACAAAAAGAATAATCATGGGACTTGTCGACAATGCAGCATACGACGGAAATGCCGTGAAAACCCCGTTCAATTTTCAAAATTATAAAATAAATCACTCTTCACTATACGTGGACAGCATGCAGACCCCATCGAAACCTATTCAACCAGATTTTACAAAAAATAATCTCTACGTTGATCCATACCATTCATTGTTTACAGGGTGTGGTATTAGTTTCCTCAATAAAGGAAATTATATAGATCGTGATGATTATGCACACGGATTCTGCCTTTTCGCATTTGATCTTATACCAGATTTATCAGCACACTGCTACTCACATTGGAATCTTGTAAAACATGGGTCTTTAAGAATTGAGGCTAGTCTTGAGGAAGCGCTTGCACACACTATCAATTGTCTAGTTTATGCCGAGTACGACAATGTCTTGGAGATTGACGGTGCAAGGCAACTTATTGCAGACTATAGCAAGTGATTTTACACAACAAAGGTTCGACCATTTCGAACATGTATGAAATACAGTTTTGTAACAAAAGACGCATCTCTAAACTGGTTTGAGCATGTCAATACGTGACACTACAAGCCCCACATGCACACCTGCCAACCGTCCCCATTTATACAAAAGACACACGCCTGAGCTGGCTTAGACACGTCGAAGCATGAACAATTAACACCCTCAAACACACACCTGCCAACGGATTTTTTGTATGGAAGGGGAAATCTGGTATATCTACAACCTATATTAGCCAACAGTCCTCAGTAGTGACCCAGTACTGGTAAAGAACACTTTCAACGTTTTGCATAGTTCTACTCATATAGTTTTTCGTCGCATTCCTCGTCCTCGTTGTGAAATCTGCAATATGCTTGAATATGTAATCGAAATTCAAGGCTTTGGGGATCTTGATGACAATTTTCTACCAAAGGAGGTAGCTATCGTCACACTGGATGACAAGTTTGTCGCTCATTGAATAGCAGCACCGCCTCATCCTTTCTGCGAACTTTCTACCTGTGTAAAACAACAAAACAATTGGCTCTCAAGATTCTATCATGGGATCGAGTGGTTCTAAGGAGATATTTCCATGAAGTTTCTCTACTCTAATCTCCGAGATGCAGCTAAATCTGCAGCAATCATCTACACACGTGGACATGAAAAAGCGAAGCTACTACAAAAAATAATGAGTCGACAAATTATTAACATGGAAGAACTGACATGTCCTACATTCAAACAACTACCAGACAAAAGAGAATATTGTTTTCACCATGGAATTAAAATGGAGGAGGATTACGCCTGTGCTCTCAATAATGCTATGAGAATCAAACGATAGCTGGGCAAACAACGGCAAGAGCAGGTACGATTATTAAACAACAAGAACAACAAAAGAACCACCAAACCATCTAAAAAAACCATTGCTGTTCAATAACACACCGAGGACGAGGACTGCTATGGACGGACAAGATAAAAAACCAGTGTCTCCTATACTTGCATCCAGTTCGCCATCGCACGCATACGAAGACGTATGGACGGACAATGAACAGCCTACAAATTCTGCAAGTGCTGCAGCTGACGGGGGCCCACGCAATCGGTGTGTACCCGGCTGATCAAATACCGAAAACATGGACACGTCCTGCTGCTATCATTATCAACACAGATGACCACACAAAACCTGGCTCGCATTGGGCCGCCATCTTCGTCAGCAGCTCAGGCAGAGGAATATACTTCGACAGTTACGATTTACCGCCTCTTATTCCTCAACATCTTTATCGTTTACGAGGAAACTGTACCTTCGTCAGGTGGAGCACGAAGCTACTCCAGAGTGCCTCTTCGAACGTGTGTGGTCAGTTTTGCATTATGTTTCTGCATTGTATGTGTAGTGGGTATTCTTTGCGCGAGTTTAATGCACTTTTTACCGATGATCTCTAGAAAAGTGATCAAATTGTGATGCGCTTTTATAAAAAACTTTTGACTAAACATTAACTGACTTGTAAAAAAATGTATCTGGAAGTGGGAATGGTGACAGCGGCGGTAGTCACTGTGCATGCTCCCTGCATGGCTGCAATCGTCTCGAATCTTGTGTACAGGCATGCTCTTCGAAACTTTCTAATTTGTATCTATTTTAATCAATGTTTGTTTTATCACATATAGGGTAGATTCATTATTATATAATATTTACTTCATCTATTATCTCTTTGCTCTTTTATGCAAAAGAATATTGCGCCTACTCTCTCCGGCTAAGAGTGTATATTCTTTTGCATTTATTGTGTCGCTGTTTATAATGCTATGTAAACATTATTTTAAGTATTCGTCTCCCTCATAGGCTAAGAGTATTTTGTGGAATACATACATGTTTTAGATTTTCCTCTGCATCTAAGACCTGTTCTACTATATACGTTGGTATCCCTGTATTACTTATTTTTGTGTTACTTTATTCGCATATATATCTGTCTTGTCTCGAGTCGTGTACATATATGACGTGCGCCGAAGAAAGGGGTTTACTCTGAAAAGTGATATTGTACCGGGAGAGCGGTCGAAGTCGACCGGATAGACGCGACTTTTAGGAGAGACGAAAGACTTACGAAATCTTCCCTCTCCACTTACTATACATTCTCACCCATATAGCGGCGCGGCTCACGGACGGGGTATAGATGAGACGCGTAGATTGCAGTGGTGAGTGGTGGTAGGTGTTTCACGGTATCTCAAGCTCTCGAGCGAAAGCCTGATTTCTCGGGTCTAACAACTCAATTATTAGCAATAATAACCCTCGGAAATTTTTGTCGGTTTTTCATTTTTTTTAACAAAAATTAATAAAATGAAATAAATTGTGTTTAAATTTAAACAACCCTTTTGTTACATACCCCCTTCGGACCTGTGCGTCGGCTGATAATACAAGTTGGTGATTGGGAAAGGTAGCTAAATTTAATAAAGAAAAATTATAAAAGAATTTTGATTGCTTGTTCGAACACGTAGGACAAATTAATTGAAATAGGAAGTTATGATAACTAAGGAACCGCAACACAGATTTTAAAATGTACAATAAAAATAAATTTACATAAGTATGGAAGAAGAGAAAGAAAACCGCAAATATAAGAATTCATACGGGAACACACGTAGGAAATGCGACCTAGTGCAATTCAACTGAATGGCCTTCCCACACATACTTCATCGATACACGGGAGACCAGCCTATACACATAGGCGGGTGATCGCATGGGTGGTCCTCACTAATCACCGCACCAGTGCGTTGACCTGTCGGTTTACATATTCTCCAGCCGTTCTCCACTCTCCTAACATTGACCACTACCCAATTCTTCCTGAACTTTCCTGTCTAAACTACCCCTTCGAGCGGGAGAAAGCAATATGGCCATAACATTGCCAAATATGCGTCGAAAGCATTGAAAAAAACCCTCTTCAAATGAGAAGGTTCCGCACCTAATACAAGGGTCATGCGCAATAAACATTTACCAAAGTAAATTGAGAAGCATGACGTGCAGCAAGTACTCCTGTAAATCTGAACGAGAATAATTTAAAAATTGAAATTTGAATTAAAAAGGAGAAATCTGCAAACTGTAAAAAGTTTTCAACACCTTCGCGGAATACCCACCTGAACTCCATTTCATGGCTGTTTTGAGGTTTTGTCACAGAAGGTAAACACTACGCTGAAGTGAGTTAAATATTTAAAAATTCAAAAATCACAACAGTCTACTTCAAATAGCAATAATTCGGTCTATTTTGAAAATTGGCATTTCGGGAGAAAAAGGATCGCGACAAACGCGAAATTTTAAGGCACATTAAATTAAATACCTTATTTACATATAGATGTAAATACGTGATTTTTTTATTCATTCATTCATTTATTTATTCGAAGATTGAAAAAACTTCTAAAGTGACGAATTTCAACGTGCATTTTTACATATTTCATCTTCAAAAATGAAAAAAAGCTCAACTGGGCAAATTATTTCAAAATTGTAATTTCTCGCAATCGACCAACTTCGACTTAGTGTTTACCTTGTGTAACGAAACCTCAACATAGAAATAATGCGGTATATTTTGAAAATTATTTGTTCGGTAGAAAAAGACTCGAGACATATGCGAAATTTTAAAGGAAATAAAATGAAGATCTGATTTCTTTATTCATAATGTGTCCCCTGAGGGTTCACATGACTTCCATTTCTTCCAATCCTTCCATCTACATATTTTATAAAAACTTATCCTTACTATTTACATTTATTTACATCTATTTACAAAACGTCTTATATCTAGATCCTTATTTCTATTTCTTGACGCAAGCGCAATTCGGGACATGATAGCGAACGAGTGAGCGATTGATCGAAAGCGAGTGTGCAAGCGAGAGAGAGAGAGAGCGATAACGCAAACGCAGCTTAATCTACTTAAGCTTTTACATAACTATTACTTACAAATCTTTACGCTTCTAATTTAAGCGACTTCCGTTTCCTTTTTCTTTCACTTCTCTTGTACCTCCATTTTACCATTTTTTCTGCATCCATTCTTTCATTCGCTCCCCTAGCCCCCTCTAACTCCTTAATCCACTCTTCTCCCAAACCATCTTCTCCTAGAATCTTTACCACATTCTCTTGCCAGCTTTCTTTATCTTCCATTCCTCTCCTACATCCTTCCCATACATGTTCCCATGTTTCCTCTTCCCATTCACAGATTCTGCACTTCCTGTTCTCTATCTTTTCCTAGTACATACCTGCCCTCACCTCGTTTCCCAATCTAAACCTTGCTATTCTGGTCCATCTTTTCTCTCCCCATCCATTTTCTAAATACTTTTGGTAATCCTTCCTTTTTTAACATTTTATACCACTTATTATATTTTGATTCCTCAATCATCCCCCATCTTTCTATTAATTGTCTTTCCCTCTCCATTTTTTCCACTTCTTCATAGTTTACTCCAGTCATGTCTTCTATATCTCTAGCCTTAAAGAACTCCCTCCTTTCTTCTTCCCATCTCGATAATTCCATCGCTCACCCTCTCCTTTCTTCTATTTCCATCAAACACGTTCTCGCTAACTCCCCTCCCCTTTCCTCCCACAGCTTCTTCTCAAAATTCCATGCCCTTTTTCCCACTCTAGTACTTAACGTTTCCCTTTGCGCTTCTTCTCTCACCATATAACCCGCCGTCCTCCAGTCTACCCCTAGCGTCCATCTTATATACCTTTCTTGTAAACTCTTAATCTCTTTTCTTTCTTTCCATCCCCATATCTCTGCTCCATAACCTAACACTGGCCATACCAGCGTATCAAATAACCACATTCTCCTTCTCCAATTTTTTTTAACCTTCTTTTTTCTATTCCCCATATCTGTTTCATTACCCCTGCTGCTTTTTTTATCCTTTCTCTTATATGAGCTCTATGATCTCCATTTGTTTGCAAGGTATATCCCAGATACTTAAACTCTTTAACTTCTTCCAATTCTATTCCCTACCATCTCCCCGTCCATTCTTTCTTTCTTCTCCCTCCTTTTCTGAACCTCATTATCTTTGTCTTTTCTACATTTAAATTTAACTTTTTCCCATCTAAGTATTTCTCTAATCCAGTAATTAAGCCCGCCATTCCTTCTTCATCCTCTGCCATCAACACTATATCGCCCGCGTATGCCAGTGTATATATCTTTTCGATCCCTATCCTAACTCCTCCCCACCCTTTTCTCTTCATTTCTTCTTCCAAGTCTGATATTAATATATTGAATAAAAGGCTCCGATACTCTCTTTATTGATCCCTCTCGTATCGCCTTTTTCACCATAACTTTTTCAATCTCGCCTCGGTCTAATGAGTCAAACGCCGCCTTTAAGTCCACGAACATTGCTATCATTGCCCCTTTATCTCTTTTAATCGTCTTATTTACTAGATAGTTCAGAACATATATGTTGTCCATCACACCCATCCCTTTTCTAAACCCTGTCTGATTCGGAGGCACTATCTTTTTTTGCTCAACTTCTTTCTTTAACCTCTCCGATAAAACAGTCACATAAACTTTATACAATGTTGGCATTAGTGTCACTCCTCTATAATCCTTAACCTCCTCCCCTTTGCCTTTCTTCACTATTGGTATCACTAATCCTTCTTTCTATAACTCTGGCCACCCCTCTCCTCTCCATACTCTATTGCACATTAACTATGCCCATTCCTCTAATTCCGCCCCCCATATTTCCAGACTTCATTTGGAATCTCATCTATGCCAGGAGCCTTTCCATCTTTCATCATCCGTAATACCTTGATTATTTCCTCCCTTGTAATGTCATCCTCCTCATCTGATTCCCTGCCATCTTTTCCTCCTTTTCTAACTTTCCTCTCTACCCCTCTTAGCCATTCCATAAAATATTGTTTCCATTCTACCATCTCAATATCCTGATTTACTCTTTTCCTTCTTCTTCTCTCTCTATTTACTACCTTCCAAATCTCCTCTTCCGTCCTAGCCTTCTCCGCTTCGTCTTCAAACCATTTATTTTCCTCCTCTTTTTTTTTGCTCACACAGCTCAGTATACTCCTTCTTTATTCTCCTATATTCTTCTCCACTACTTGTTCCTTTTCTCCATTTTCTTAATTCCCTTCTCACTTCCTTCTTCTTCTGTTTACATTCCGCATTCCAACCACTTCTATCCCCTCCTTCACTGACCTCTTTTTTGCTTGTGCACTCTAATGCTCGTTTTATTTCTCCTATCGTTATTTCCATTTCCTTGTTTACATTTCCTTTCCCCATTCTGATCATCCACACTTTTCTTTAAACTGTTCTTTACCTTCCATTTACTGTCACTATTAATGGAAAGTGATCCGAATCTATATACTCCCCTACCTCTAGTTTCTTAACCTTTTCCCTTACCTCGTGGTCCACTACCACATAATCAACTACCACTCCCCTCTTTCACTCTGAACGTGTATATTCCCCTTCCTCATCCCCCTCTATACTTCCGTTTAGGATAAACCATCCCATCTCCCCTAGGCTGTTCAACAATTTCTTTCCCTCTTCATTTAGTATCTTGTTTTTGGATTTCCTTCCTCGGCCTCCACCCCATTTCCTTCCTCCTCTATCTCCTGTTCTCGCATTAAAATCTCCTCCTATTATAATTCTTATCTCTTGCTTATTTTCTTCCATCAGTTCTCTCATCTCCTCTGATTTCTCCTGCATATCCCCGTTCACATAGACCCCCACTATCTTCCACCTCTCTCCTCCCATATTTATCTCTTCTACTATTAATCCTTCTTTGTATTCTTTCATCTCCTTTTTATCCTTCTCTGTTATACATTCGTTCCTTACTCCCATCACCATTCCTCCCATTGCTCTGCCTTTTTTATTCTTCCTCTTTGCATTCTAAACTTGCCATTTGTAACCTCTTGGTAACTTCCCCTCACTCTTTCCCATCCCTTTTCATCTAGCCACGTCTCCATCATTACTACTACATCCCATTGTGTCACATTTGTCATAAACTCCCTATCCTTTCTTTCTAAGCCTGCTATATTCCAGTAGCATATCCTCCAGCCTTCCCTACTTTCGTTTCTCGTCTCTTTTTGTTTCCTACTATTTTTTATTTCCTTATCTCCCGATCCTTTCTCTCCTAGTTTCCCGATACCTCATTGTTTACTAACTCTTCCCTGTCCTCGTCCCAATTCCACCATACACCTTCTATCTGTATTCTCCCATACTTAACCCATGTTCTTCTTCCCTTTTTTCTTTCCTCTTCAGCTATTTTCCGTAACTTATACTGCATATTCCTTTCTAACTATGTCAAATCATCCTCTATTCTTTCCGAGTTTCCATATAACATCCTCTTCTTTGTCATTACTTCCTTCTTATGTTCCCACTTTTTTAGTTTCACCAGTACCATTCTCTCCCCTCTTCACTCTTCCCTTCCTACACCTCGCACTTCCTCTATCTCTACGTTAGCATCAATCCTTTTTAGAACTTCTTCTACTCTTTCCATCATCTCCTTCCCCTAAGATCTTAGACCCTTCATCACTATGTTTCTTTTTCTATCTTCTCTCTCTTTCTTTTCTAATCTTTTTTCTATTTTTCTCAGCCTTTCCTTCTCCTTAATCGCACTCTCCCCTACTTTAAACTTAAGATTTAAGCTTTCTATTTTTTTCACCCTACCATCCAGCTTCTCTACATTTTTATTCGGCTCTTCCTTCTTTTCTAGTCTTTTCTCCAGCGCCTGCATCCTTTTCTCTAACTTTTCCCTGACCTCTTCCCATTTCCTAATTTCTCTCCTCAGCTCTGCCATTTCCTGCCTAATTTCTTTCCTTATTTCCTCTACTCTTTTCTCCTGCTTTTCTTCATACATCCCCATTACTTCCATCACCATTTTACGCATTTCATTTAACTCTACATTTTCTTTTTGATCTGTATTTTCAACTTTCTCTTCGTCTTTCTCTCCCCCCCCCCCCACCATGTTGTTCTTTTCCCGGTGGTGTTCTGTACATTTTCGGATTTTTTAGGGTGGATCCTGCTTCTATTTTATCTTCACTACTTCCTCTCTCCGCCCTATCCCTCTTTCTATTTATGAATGGCTCTATTGAGCCAAAACTTTCCGCCCTTAATCTCTCCCGTTCTACAGTTTTTTTACTGTCCTCTCTTTTTTGTCCCAAGTTTCGGCGTACAGAATACTTCCTCGTCCGAATTCCTTTCCTCTTTGCTATCGCTGTCTCCGTTACCCATCAAGCCGATTCGCAGTGACCTCTGTCTATAACCCCATACGTAACTGTCGTTAAATAAATCTGCACTGCTCTACCCCACCCTGCTACCGTACCTTCTTCCGAGCTTCTCTCTACCTTTCCCTCCCTGTTTCCGCCACTTGGCTACACTTGTCTCCCCACCCTGTTCCTCGCGCCAAGCAACCCAACCTCCCAGCCTACACAAAACAGTCTCAAGCTCACAAATTATCACCAACCTCTTCACTTCTATTATATTTTTCAGACAATCTCACAGTACCAAATCCCTCAATCACACTTCTGCCACCAACTCACCTCAAATTCCACTTCAAAATCACTCAAATCTGTACCATACAATCACCGCCACCTAACACTTTCATGCCGGAAACGGAAGTCATGAAGATCTGATTTACATTTTTTATCAAACTTTTATGAATTTCATCTTTTTTATAAATTATTGAAGCTGTAATGTATAAAATTACAATTTGAAATTTATCACTTTGGCTATTTTGAGGTCTGGTTACAGAAGGTAAACTCTAAGCTGAAGTGGGCCAATTATTTAAAGATTTAAATTTCTCGCAGTCGATCAAATTCAATTCAGTCTTTACCTTGTGTAACGAAACCTCAAAGTACAAATAATGTGGTATATTTTGAAAATCGGTATTTCGGTAGAAAAAGGCTCGGGACATACGCCAAATTTTAATGGAGATAAAATGAAGACCTGATTAACATTTTTTATCGAAGTTTTATGGATTTTATATTTTTATCGCTATCGTATCACAAAAGTCAACTTCAACTTAGTATTTGCCTTGTGTGACGAAACCTTAAAATAGCAATAATTCGGTACATTTTCAAAATTGGTATTTCGGTAGAAAAAAGGTCGGGACCTACGCGAAATTTTATACGCAAAATTTTAAGGGAGATAAAGTGAAGACCTGATTTACATATAAGAGTATATATGTGATTTTTTTATTCATTCTCGAAGATGGATAAGATTTCGAAAGTGAAGATTTTCAAAGTACAATTTTATATATTTCACCTTAAAAATGGGAAAAAACCTCAAATTCAAAAAAGGCTGATCAAAATAAAATATATAACCATTCTTCGAGCCTTTAGAATCGTTATTACAATCATAGTGTTGAATTTTTAAAATTATTTTTAAAATTTTGAATTGCATTACTTAAAATTTTAGCTAGGAAAGTTTTAAGAATTTTATCTTTTTAGACAATTTTGAAGCTGAAAAAAGTAGTTTCGTTGCAAAAGGTAAACAATAACCTGAGGTGGGAAAAATATTAAAAAATGAATATTTATCGCAGTCGAATCACAAAAGTCAATTTCAACTTAGTCTTTAACTTGTGTAACGTAACCTCAAAATAGAAATAATTCTCTTTATTTTGAACATTCTTATTTTTAAGGAAAAAGGGTCAGAACAAACTCAAAATCTTAAGGGAGATAAAATGAACACCTGATTTACGTATAGGTATAAACTCGTAATTTTTTCATTTTTTACCCCTACGATTTATTGATTGGCATACGTCTGATTTCGTTCAATTAAATTTTACATCGTGTGTTTTTTTAACTTGAGACATCGAAATATCTCAAGAAATACGCATCCTATGAAAAAAAATATCCTTAATGAAAACTTTTTACTTTCGAGGGGGAAAAGCGACTTTGGACAAATTTACCCCGCCCCACCCCCTCAGGAGGCAGGAAGGGGGGCAACTTTGTAATTTCAAATGGGAACCCCAATTTTTTATCACAGATTCAGATTCTCCTTCATGAAATACATAAGTTTTATTCGAAATTTTTTTTTCGATTCGCGAAAAAAAAACACCCTTCATGTCTCTTGGGGGGTGGGATGGGGTAAATTTTGTTCAAAGACGCTTTTCCCCCTGGAAACTAAAAAGTTTTCATTACATTCTGGCGAAATAAAATGGAATGACACCTTTACATTTATAATATTAAAACTCAAGTAGTTTGAATTATAGTAAAACATGCCATCTTGCATGATTTCAATAAAAAGTACAATAACATTTACTTATTAAAAAGACTATTTAGAAATTCATGTTTTTAAATATTGCCAGTTTAGAAAGTTCATTATAAAATAATATCTTATATTAAATTGTATATTTTTATTTTAAATTGTACATTTTATATCATAACGTGAATTTTTTGTTTCAATTTCAACAACAACCTTGGGATGAAACATACTTGAATAAAAATATGATAATTAGGGGAAATAATTTTTAGGAATATTTTGTTTAAAAAAAATAATATATTGCGTATTATCAACGTCGTTATATTTTATTGTAACATTAGTTACTTGAAATAAACAATTTTAATTCTGCAATTATTACAATAATTATTGTATTCATCAATTTGAAGAAATATGTAACTTTTATACATGGTTTTTATTTATTGTATATTATTTTGTTAATAATGCTTTGTAATTATTGATGCTTTTATGATTCATAATTTGAAAAAATGTGTTTGGTTTTTTGGAATTCATTGTATTTGGCTGAATTTAATTGGACAATATTATTGTTTCTTAATTATTGGTTGAAGTAAATTGGACATAATTATTGCTTTGGAATTAATGGTTAAAAAAAATTGGACATAATTATTGATTTGGAATTATTAGTTGAAGTGAATTGGATATAATTATTGCTTTGGAATTATTGGTTGAAGTAAATTGGACATAATGATTTATTTGTAATTATTAGTACTATTATAATGGAGGTAATTGTGTTTTTATTATTTTAAATTGAATACATATTGTGTGCAGTAAATTGGACAGATGGATTGGTAATTATGATTTTTATTTGGTTGAATTTATCGATTTGAACAACAACGATTACTTTATACAAAATTTCAATCTGATTGGATTGAGGTCTGTGTGGAATTGAAATAATAAAAAAATGTCACGAGCAATTGAAAACATTGAAGTTTGCCAAATTGAAAAAGTTGAAGAAAAATTAATAGCGAGAAATAATGAAAAAGAAAAAAATAAGCACATTGACAAATTTGCAAAGTTATTGAATATACATTCGGGTTGAAAAATTAGAAGTACATTATATATGAAGGCAAATAAATGCCTACAGAAAAAATATGCCAAAGAAATAAATCCTAATCAAAAGCACATTCAAATTTTATTTACGGGAAACGAGAAAATAGGTCACTGGTTTTGTGTATACTACGATTCAAAGGTTTTGCACGTATATGACAGTTTCTTCCTCTTCTTCTTTGTGGCTTATTGCTATTCAGCAAACGGCCAGAACTAAACATAAAATATTGTTCACGTTGAATTTTCTCATGAAACTTCTGAGTAGTGTAAATAGTAACTCAATCTAGTGAGTGTGTATCATCCAATAACGATGAGCTCGAACGTAGACTCCAGTCGTGCCGCCTCTAACCGCATTGGGAGGGAACAGGGCGGGAGACGCCGCCCGTGCCCAAACCAGTCCAGCCTTCCACAATTCACTCAGATTACATAAAGCTACAGAATGATATTTGCTTGTCCAAAGAACCCCCCAATTTCGCTCACTGATTCAGTATCAGGATCAAATATCAGATCCAAAAGACTGACTTGCCTAAGGGATCTGCCCGGAAATCGTCTAGAAAGATAGCCCAGGAAAGCTGTTCTACCTTCCGAAAGAAGGACATACTCATGAATAAAATGGTCCAGATCTCTGAAGGCCTAGGAGTCTTAAATGAAATATGGTCAAAATATTCTCTTCTATTGGCCACGTCTCTCCCATGGGGCCAAACGCGCGAGCACCACGACTTAAAGTCCTCCTTGATCCAGCTCACTATATCCCCTTTTTCCAGACCCGTTTGCAATCGGAAATTCAAAAGACTTGCAGATCTCGCACACAAATTAGCGACTTCGTTTCCGGAGATTCCAGAATGAGCAGGGATCCACATTAGCAAAATTGAGTGACCACTTCTAGAAGCCGTCGCTAGAAGATCGCCAATCTTCCGTGCCAAGACGGGGCCCTGGGGGTCCAGAAACCTATTCCTTATGCAGCGCAGAGCCGATTGAGAGTCCGAACAAATAACAAACCTTTCTGTTTCACCTTTCAGAATAAACCTGACAGCAGATAGGATCGCGAAGAGCTCAGAGGAAAGAACCGAAGTGCCCCACTGTAGGGAGAGACCATATCTAAAATCTAGCTCCGGAATATAGAACCCACATCCTGAAGCCTCCGAGATCCTATCCACCGAACCATCGGTAAAGATCCACATTGAGTTCGGGCATACCGCAGAGCGGAAACCCTCGAATGCCAAAGCTGGATCACCCGACTCCTTAAAAACCACCCCGGAATCGAGATCGATTCCAGCCTCGAACATGAGGTCCTCCCATTCACAGTCAAAATAGGCTGGCATCAATGAACCAGTAGCACACCGAAGAACTCCCCACATTGAATCGAAGGTTGAGATTAAGCCTGTTTTGTCTAACCGAACCCTAAAAGATCTACTTCTTCTCCCTCTACTCTGACGGAGATCCTCCGACCTACACTTTTCAGTAATTAACTGAAGTCTTGGGGTTAATGGGTTATTACGCCATGAGAAGTTTCGCAGCAGGAACCTTCGAGATAGCATATCTCTACGAATACTAAGGGGAGGCTCATTAGCCTCCGAAAGGAGAACCGAGATTGGAGTCGATCTCATGCAGCCAAGGATTACCCTCAGAGCCTGGTACTGTACCTTGTCCAGAATACTAAGTACAGAGGAGCTAGCACAAAAAAAATGCGGGGAACCCCATTCCAAGCCAGCTCTGACCAGGTTTCTATACACAAGCTCCAGGGTGGATGGGTCAGCACCCCATGAGACCTTTGCAATAACCCGTAGAACATTAGCTACACGGAGTGCGTTGCGCGCAATATATATAATGTGCGAAACCCATGTAAGGCGCATGTCCAGCAAAATCCCCAGGTACATCAAAGTAGATTGACAGCTTATTAGCTGCCCCTCAAATACGAGTGTGATCTCCTCGAGAACAACACGACCTCTCGTGCAGACACAAAGCTGGCATTTTGGCAGTTATATTGATAGACCGAGTGACTTGAGCCAAATCGAAAGCAATATAACTGCACTTTGGAGTAGTTCCAAGGCTGCACCAATGTCCCGATTTCTGACCATCAATAACAGGTCATCTGCATACTGCCAGGCCCACACTTCACTCGGGAGACAATCCTCAAGCCTTCGAAGGTCAAGGTTGAACAGGATTGG
>CAKNWT010315520.1:26906-37122 GCA_932066315.1 Andricus coriarius
TCCTCTTAGCAGTCAGAAATGAGACAAAGTTTAGGATTCTAGCTGGCACACCCAAATCCCTGAGATTATCAATAAGCACCCCAGGAAGAACTGCAGTGAAGGCACCCTTTATGTCAATAGTAAGAGCCAAGGTAGGTTCCGCCTCACCTCACGAGCCGATCTACCTCGACGAAAGCCGTACTGAAATCTGGATATCCAGTTCCTCTTTTTGGCCAAAAACTCCAAACGTCTTTGAACAAGCCTCTCAAACAGCTTGCCCATACAGGAGATCAGAGATATAGGGCGAAATCCCTTGCCAGCAAGTTTTGGAATGAAAATCACCAGTGTCTCCGTCCATACTTCCGGATATAAGGAAGTCGCAAACATTCTATTAAAGAGGAGCCAGATAATGTCCAAAACACCCGAGGAGAAGCCCCTTATGATCTCGTAAGTAATACCATCCAGCCCGGGAGAGGTCCTCGCCTTACAGGCTTTGAGAGCTACTTCAAACTCAAGCGTTGAGAATGGCATGTTCATAGGATCAGACTCATCAATCGCCAACACAAGGGGAATTTCCACAGGAGGAATATGAGAAGCCACCAGATCATCCTGGAGTCTGTGTCATACCAGTACCAGGATTGAGCGTCTCACTGAAATCCTTGAAGGCACAAAACTTCCTGAATCTCAGAAATCGCTTAACCTCCTGGTCAACTCCCTTGCAAAGAACCTTTTCCTCTCTCGACTAATTAGACATATAATCCTTCAAGGCCGTACTCCTCCGAACCAATGCCTTGTCATACTCAGAATTCCACCACAAGGGTTGAGCCTTCCTCTTACCCCCATACGAGCCACATCGAAAGGCCCCGCAATCCACCAGGATTTTGAAAACATTTTCCATGAAATGATCATACACTCTAGACGGGTTGAAGCCACCATTCAACTCCTGTACAAAAGATGGAATCGACTCCTCCACACCTTTGCGGAAGAGGAACCAATCCAAAGATTTAATGTTAAATCTCCTAGATGATGAGCTGGACATTGTAGGGGTAGCATCGATACACCCATATACCAGAAAATTATCAGAGTGGTAGGTATCCTCCGGAACCTCCACCGAGGCCAAATGTTAATTAAATAAGTTAATTAATTCACACCAAGTGTCATGTTTAGTACTACTTAGAGGAGGACAATAGACCGACATCACGGCAATAGACCCCATGGAAGTAAGCAAAATTATGCCAATTGCATCCAAATCTCCCAGTAAAAGACCACTCAGGTCAAGCTTCCTGAAACAAAGACCTCTCTTAACTAAAATAGCCGAACTTCCCTCTCTACGTCTAATTCTGTCACACCTGTGAGTTATGTAGCCTGGGAATTCCTAAACCTGCTTCGAGTGTAGCCAAGTTTGGGTAGCACATAACACGTCCAAATCAAACTCTGCCAGAATTATGTCCATTTCGGCCCTCTTCTTCAAAACACTATGAGCGTTCCAATTAGCGAATTTTAGTTTCCCCTTGGACTCAACTACCATCGCAGTCATAATTCACACAGACAGATTCAAACTCACTTAAAAAAAAATTAAATAACAAAAAATACATCAAATGCAAACAAAAAACAATATATACTAAAATCGTGAATATAATATTTATGTATACAACTTAGCCAAATTGAGCAGAAAATAATGACCTCATTATGCTGGGAGCGAACTGAAACAACTATAAGGTATTAATTTCAAATATTATCGGATCTAAAACAGGGTATAGCTGAGTGAGAAGATTCTATTTACCTTATAGACTTACTAATTAAGAACCTAATAATTATCCTCTTGTGCCTAACATCACAGAAGAAGACAATTTTATAAACTCTAAAAAGAAAGTAAACTTAACAGTAACATGCAGAAAACCAAACATAACCTATATATAAAATAAATTTTGAAATGAAATGTTTAGAATTAAGATTCATTATTCTGAAAAATCAGAACAATGTAGATTGATCTACAGGAAATAGACTAATCTAAACCTACAGTACAATATTCATCTGAGAGTGAATTCCGAGAAGACAAGGACATTTACTCCATTCCCGGAGTCAGTGAATTGACATTTTGACCCAAGAGGCTACTGAGTGATACATCGAGATTATTATTAACCAGTAGTCTAGAAGAAGTGATATCATTCCACCTTGATAAGTTCAAAAGGTCCTCGAGATCCGAAATACCAGTGTTCCTAAGAACAGGGCCCTCTCCCTCGCAACTTGGTTGTGAGATAGGATTTGTAGGCAAATTACACTCAGGTACGGATTTTTCCACTAAATTGCTATTCCCGTGCTCAGACGAAGCCTCATCCTGATCGGTATTTAGATTTACAGAAGCAAAATTCCTCCGTCTAGAGCCGGGAACCACCACACCTCGTTGGGCAAGAGCTGTGTCAGCCTGGTCATAACCACAATCATGCAGGAATCTATACTTCATTATTTCGAATTCATAAGAGTAGTCCGGGCAATCCCGAGATGAAGTGGGATGAGTATCTTGACAGTTCGCACAGAAGACCTTTCTCAATCTATTATGGCAGGCATTGACGTGATGAAATTCACCGCAAAACTCGCAGACTGGTCTAGTGCCACGGCATTGATTGGCAAAATATCTGAATCTCTGGCATCTATAACACCGAATCGGAGAGGGGATCACAGGAGTCATATGAAACTCCCATCCCGATAAGAAGATGCTATTCAGAATACCTGAAAGCGAAAAGGTAAATTCAACTTTATGAGAGAGGGTCTTATCTGGATTGGTTCTTCTTCTAACAGCCAGAATGGAGTCTTCGACCGAAGGATCGACGCCATTACAAATGCTGAGAGGATAATATTTTGGGTCAAGATTCCTGATAAAAGACACATTAAGTAACAGGATTATAACATACTTAGACCATGTTCTAAGTAATGTCATCCCCAAATGGACGTAGCAGTTCTGTAACGCTCTTACAGAACCATGTTCTGTCAGAGATCTGTAACAATTCTGGAACAGCGCTATATGTAACAAAAATACTTTTATAACAATTTAGGAACAGGGTTACAGAGTAACATGTTCTATAATAGTGCCGTAATGCATATGTAACAGTGTTACGATGTAAATTTGTTCTTTAATAGATCCGTAATAATTCCATGATGGTGTTGCAACGTTTTGGCATTCATTGTAACAATTACATAACAGTGTTACAACAATATGTGACAAAAAAAGTTTTTTGTATTATTGCTGCACTTCGTTTATATTTTAAATAATCCAATTTCACGCACGGTCCCCTACACATATAATCGCATGCCTAAACCTGTTGAAAAATCGCACTCACTGGGGATTCGAACCCTACCTAAACTACCTAACCCGTATGTGCCTATCCGATGTCTTAGCCAATTTCGCTATGGAACCGCTTGAACATTCGTGACAAAATCTCGGCTATGATTTTTTGCTGAAAAAGCCAGGGTCATCTCAGAAATATATTCATTACTTTTTAGTTGAGGCATATTATGAGAAGATGGGTTTAAAAAATTTTAAGGTACAAAGGTTATAGTCGGGTAACCATGCAAAAATTACCCCAAAGGGAATCCAATGTTGAGTCATCTGAAAATATTGACATTGTCCAAAGAGCTATTATTGTAAATTTTTTCAGATTTTGAAATTTAGGGGATCTTAGAGTCAAAAATTAAAAACTGTAATTTTGACATATTCCAACTTCTGAGACCCATTGATACCTGAGTGTATTCATATAATACAATTATATAAGTTTATTTATACATTATTAAAAACATTATATATACTTAATGTATATATGCATTGTGGACTTTCGTTTCCGGCGTGAAAGTGTTTGTTGGCGGTTACTGTGTGTTGCTGAATTTGGTCAATTAGAGTGAGAATTGAGTGAGTTAATGGTCAGAGTGTGAAGGAAGGGTTTGTGGAGTGAATGTTTAAAGTTTCAAATAACAGAAGTGAAAAAGTGAGTGATATTTTGAGCGTTTGAGACGCTTTCGGGGTAGCCTGAGAGGCTAGTTTGTGTGACGTGTGGAGCAGGGTGGGGAGACCGGTGCAACACGGGAGCAGAGCAATGGCAGGATAGGTAGGGAAAAGCACGGGTGAAGACAAGATAGCAGGGTGGGGTAGTAGAGTGGCGACAGAAGTTACGCAGGTTACGTTGGGCGATAAAAGAAGATTATTAAAATCAGTTTGACGTCTAGCGGCAACTCTGACGAGGAAGTGTTCTCTACGCCGAAGCGTGAGGAAAAAAGGGGTAAATATAGAAAAACTGTAGAAAGTGAGAGATTGAGGTCGGAGAGTTTTGGTTCAATCGAGAGGTTTGTGAACAGGAAGAGGGACAGGGCGGAGAGAGGAAGTAGTAGAGGAAAAGCAGGAAAAACGGGGAGAGGAAATGAGGAAAGAAATTAGGCGGGGAATGGCCGAACTTAGGAAAGAAATGAGGAAATAAGAAGAAGTCAGGGAAAAGTTAGAGAAAAGGATGCAGACGTTGGAGCAAAGACTACAAAAACAGGAAATGCCTAATAAAAAGGTAGAGGAGTTGGAAGGTAGAATAAAAAAAATAGAGAGCTCAAACCGGGAGTTTAGAGGTGGGGAGAATGCGAATGAGGAGAAGGAAAGGCTGAGAAAAATAGAACAAAGAATAGAAAAGAAAGAGAGAGAAGAAAGAAAAAGAAACATAGTGATAAAGGGTCTAAGATTAGAAAGGAAGGAATTGAAAGAAGGAGTGGAAGATGTACTAAAAAGAATAGATGCTAAAGTAGAGATAGAGGAAATGCGAAGTATAGGAAAGGAAACGCGAAACGGAGAAAAAATTGTATAAGTGAAACTAAAGAAATGGGAACATAAAAGGGAAGTGATGGCAAAGAAGAGGTTGTTATATGGAAGCTCGAAGAGAATAGAGGATGCTTTGACATGGGTAGAAAGGAAGATGCAGTATAAGTTAAAACAAATAGCGGAAGAGAAAACAAGTGAGGGAAAAAGTATGTAGGTTAAGTATGGCAGAATACAGATTGAAGGTGTATGGTGGGATTGGGACGAAGAAAGGGAAGATTTAGTAAGAAATATGATGCCGGGAGACTAGGAGAGGAAGGAACGGGAGATAGGAAAATAAAAAATATTAAGAAACAAAAAGAGAAGAGAAACGAAAGTAGGGAAGAATGGAGAATATGTTACTGGAATACAGCAGGATTGGAGAGAAAGGATAGGGACTTTATGAGAAATTTAGCGCAATGGGATGTAGTAGTGATGATAGACACGTGGCTAGATGAAAGGGGATGGGAAAGAGTAAGGAGAAGGTTACCAAGAGGTTACAATTGGCAAGTTCAACATGCAAAAAGGACAAATAAAAAAGACAGAGCAATGGGAGGAATGGTGATGGGAGTCAAAAACGAATTTATAACCAAAAAGATTATTTTTTAAGAAAGTGACATCTGCGAGGTACCAAGGGGTTGATTTTCAATGTTAAGGGTTGGAGCCCTAAAATCGGAGTGGGTATTTTCGTGGAGCCCAAAAATCAGAGACTCTATCTACACTATAAAATTTCTAAAAGATTATTTTTTGACAATGTCATATATCCGTTGTGCTAAGGGGTTTATTTTTAATGTTAAGGGTTGGAGCTCTAAAAACGGAGTGGGTATTTTCGAAGAGACCAAAAATCATTAAAAATCAACTCCTTAGCACAACGCATATATGACATTGTCAAAAAACAATCTTTTTGGAAATTTTATAGTGTAGATAGAGTCTCTGATTTTTGGGCTCTTAGAAAATACCAACTTCGATTTTAGGGCTCCAACCCTTAACGTCAAAATAAAACCCCTTGACACCACGCATATATGATTTTTTCAAAAAATAATCTTTTTCAGAAATTTACAGTGTAAAAGGAGTCTCTGATTTTTGGGCTCCTCGAAAATACCAACTCCGATTTTAGGGCCCCACTCCTTAACATTACAAATCAGCCCCTTAGCACAACGCATGTATGACATTGTCAAAAATAATCTTTTTGGAAATTTTATAGTGTAGATGGTGTCTCTGATTTTTGGGCTCCTTGAAAATACCAACTCCGATTTAGAGCTCCAACCCTTAACATTAAAAATCAACCCCTTAGTACCTCGCAGATTTGACTTTCCTAAAAAATAATCTTTTTGGAAATTTTATAGTGTAGATAGAGTGTCTGATTTCTGGGCTCCTCAAAAATACCAACTATGATTTTTGGGCTCCAACCCTTAACGTCTAAATACATCCCCTTGAAACCACGCATATATAACTTTGTCAAAGAAAACCCTTTTTCAGAATTTTTCAGTGTAAACAGAGTATCTAATTTTTGGGCTCCTCAAAAATACCAAGTCCGATTTTTGGGCTCCAACCCTTACAGTTAAAAAGCAACCCCTCTACACCTCGCATATATGACTTTGTCAAAAAATAATCTCTCTCAGAATTTTACAGTGTGAATAGAGTCTCTGATTTTTGGGCTCCTCAAAAATACCAGCCCCGATTTTTGGGCTCGAACCCTTACAGTTGAAAATCAACCCCTTATCACCACGTATATATGACTTTGCCAAAAAATAATCTTTTTCAGAATTTTACAGTGTAAATAGAGTCTCTGATTTTTGAGCTCCTCGAAAATACCAATACCGATTCCAGGGCTCCAACCCTTAACATTACAAATCAACCCCTTAGCACAACGCATATATGACATTGTCAAAAAATAATCTTTTTGGAAATTTTATAGTGTAGATAGAGTCTCTGATTTTTGGGCACATTGAAAATACCAATTATGATTTTGGGGCTCCAACCCTTAACATTACAAATCAACCCCTTAGCACCTCGCAGGTGTGACTTTCTTAAAAAATAATCTTTTCGGAAATTTTATAAAGTAGATAGAGTATCTGATTTTTGGGCTTTTTGAAAATACCAATTCCGATTTTAGGGCTCCACTCCTTAACATTACAAATCAACCCCTTAGCACAACGCATATATGACATTGTCAAAAAATAATCTTTTTGGAAATTTTGTAGTGTAGATAGAGTCTCTGATTTTTGGGCTCCTTGAAAATACCAATTCCGATTTCAGGGCTCCAACCCTTAACATTACAAATCAACTCCTTAGCACAACGCATATATGACATTGTCAAAAAATAATCTTTTTGGAAATTTTATAGCGTAGATAGAGTCTCTGATTTTTGGGCTCATTGAAAATACCAACTATGATTTTAAGGCTCCAACCCTTGACATTACAAATCAACCCCTTGGTACCTCGCAGATGTTACTTTCTTAAAAAATAATCTTTTTGCAAATTTTATAGTGTAGAGTCTCTGATTTTTGGGCTCTTTGAAAATACCAACTTCGATTTTAGGGCTCCAACCCTTAGCGTCAAAATAAAACCCCTTGACACCACGCATATATGACTTTGTCAAAAAATAATCTTTTTCAGAAATTTACAGTGTAAAAGGAGTCTCTGATTTTCGGGCTCCTCGAAAATACCAATTCCGATTTTAGGGCTCCATTCCTTAACATTACAAATCAACCCCTTAGCACAACGCATATATGACATTGTCAAAAAATAATATTTTTGCAAATTTTATAGTGTAGATAGAGTCTCTGATTTTTGGACTCCTTGAAAATACCAACTTCGATTTTAGGGCTCCAACCCTTAACATTAAAAATCAACCCCTTGGTACCTCGCAGATGTGACTTTCTTAAAAAATATTCTTTTTGGAAATTTTATAGTGTAGATAGAGTCTCTGACTTCTGGGCTCCTCAAAAATACCAACTATGATTTTTGGCCTCCAACCCTTAACGTCTAAATACAACCCCTTGAAACCACGCATATTTGACTTTGTCAAAGAAAAAAATTTTCAGAATTTTACAGTGTAAATAGAGTATCTGATTTTTGGGCTCCTCAAAAATATCGACACCGATTTTCGGGCTCCAACCCTTAAAGTTGTAAAGCATTTTCCAGGTTTGAGTTTTTACTCAGGGGTTGGTTTTTTGTACATAGGGGTGGTTTTGGAATTTGTTTGGTGCATTCGATAGCTCACAATAAGCCCAAAATTCGTATGCACTTTGGTTTTTGCAGATTTCGTTTTTTGCAAGGGTTTTTTTTACCTTGGGGGTGGTTTTTTGAATTTTTATCGTTCATTCAAGAGCCAAAAATAAGCCCAGAATTATGGTGTACTTCATTTTTCCGAGTTTGAGTTTGTACATAGGGGGTAGTGTTTTTTACGTGGATAGTTTCTTGTAGTAAATAACTACAAGTGTGGGCTCACCACACCCACGACCGCCAACAGCAACGCAGTTGTATCAGACGGTCACCCATCCAAGTACTAACCGCGCCCAACACTGCTTAACTTCAGTGATCTAACGGGAACTGGTGCTTCCAGCGTGGTATGGCCGTTGGCCATTTATAAATTTTTATATAGTGGAGGTGCTGGCTTGATTCAAGTCAGCACCTCCACTCAAAATTTGAATTTTCAAAAAAAGTAGTGGAGCCCAAAAGTCGGCAATACAGCCCGAAAAAAGCCCAAAAAAAGCCCAAAATTCTGATACAAAAAAATCTGGGAATTTCGATTGTGGAGGTGCTGGCTTGATGGGCCTGTGGTCGCCGAGAATGCCTCAGATTTTGTTTCTTAAGTTCAACTCGTGTTATGACTTACACTATACTAATGAAAAAAATTGAAACTGACAGGACGTAATCTGTGGGTTACTATTGCGGGTTACTATACTGTGGTAAAAAAACTGAGGTAGTACTTGAGTTTTATCACACAAAGAAATTCATAAAAAATTTTGAACATTTTGTTGAGATTGAATTTCCCGCCAAAATATTTTTGAATAATCATGGACATTTAGAATGATTCAAAGAAGTCCTGTGATTTTTTTTAGATTTTTTCTAACAATAGAAACAGAGAAAAAAAACAAAATGGACGTTACACGCTCTATCTTATCCAATATGGCGACTAAGGGTTTCAAATTAGGGGAAAATTATTCTTTTATTGCATGCTTTCAAATGCCTGACTCAACATTTGATTCCCCTTAGGGGCATTTTTTGCATGCTTACCCGGCTATAACCTTAAAAAAAAGTTGAAACATAAAATATTTTCTTCTCGTTTGGCCCGACCGTCGGTACAACTCTTGTCTAAGATCGTTACAGAACAGTGTGACCTTTATGTTCCGTTCCTGGAACACGTGAGACATTCTAGTGACATAACAGTTCTATCTCTCTGTTCTATATTAGTTACATTACAGAATTCTAGAACTGTTACATATCCTTACAGGAACAGGGTTACAGAACAGTGTGACCTTTAGGTTCCTTTCTTGTAGTGGTGTGCAAAAAACTCGAAACTCGAAGTTCGAACGAGTCGAGCTTGTTAGCTTTCGAGTCGAGTTGAGCTCGATCAGGTTCGAATCGAGTCGAGCCGAGTCGAGATGAAGTTTTCCAGAAAGCTCGAAACTCTTCGAGCACTGGAATATCTTCAATAATTCGAAACTTTCGAGAACTCGAAACTTTCGAGTACTCGAATACTTTCGAGCTACTCGAAAGTTTCGATCTGCTCGAAAGTTTCAGGTTCTCAAAACATTTGAAATTAACAAGAATTTTTTCAAACTCGATACTGCGAGGTTTTTAATAGCATTGCTAAAAGCGATTTTGAAATAAGAATGAAAAATTTAAGATTTTTTATTCAAAAGGATGACCAAATCCTGTAAAGATTCAACAAACTTTATTAAACTTTATTATCAATCGTAGTAACTAGTGAAACGGCCAATTGGGGGTAAATAATAAACATCAGTTTATGGTATCACTTACGACGTTTCGCCAGATTGGTTTTCTGGCCTCATCAGGCTAAAAAGATTTGTTTTATTAAAAAATAATTCACATTGAAAACAAACCACTTTTTTACATCACAGTGGTATCAAATAACACTGCATTTAAAATTCATAATTACTTATGAACTAAAAAATGCAGTTAAAGCTCCATCTTCACATATTAATAACAGTCATGAATTAAAAGAAAAACTTTATAAATATACAATCGACAATGACTGCGTCCTTTTATCTTTGGATGTTAGCTCTTTATTTACTAACATTCCATGTTCTCTAGTTCTCGAAAGTCTTGACAAAAGGTACCATCAAATTATAAATAAGTGTAAAATACCGTTTGATGAAATTAGAAATTGTACTCAGTTTCTTTTTGATAACAATTATTTTATTTTTGACCACACGGTAT
>CAKNWT010315521.1:5566-17671 GCA_932066315.1 Andricus coriarius
TGTGTGCATAATTTTGCAATATCTGAATAAGCAGCCCCAGACCGAGTTACGGAAATAAATGTATAATATACATTTGATATAATAAAGTTGAACATAATGTAGAAAATAATATTATATCCTTTCGCATGTGCGACAAAATCGAGTGCGAAGCACGAGACACGTGATAAGAATGTGTTCGTTAAAGCCGAAGGAGCTTTAACAAAAGAGAATTCACAATCACCAAATTACAGTTGTTGATGCTTTGACCTTTAATTTTAAAATGCCTGCGCACAAATGTGGGGGAAATACAAAGACCGAGCGCGAAGCGCGAGAACCAACAGTCGCGCGCCATAGGTGCGCTCAAACTTGCGAGCCGCGCGTGTTATAAAATTATTAAAAAATAAACCGAATTCGGAAAAATAACCAAGATATTCGTAATCATACGAATTTTTTTGACCTTCTGAAAAAAAGGTCTCTCGGGGTCCTATCATATAGAAGTGTTAGTGGCAACTCGATTGCATGTAAAAATGTTTAGTTGAGTGGCTTTTACCTCAGATGATGCTGATCAGTGATGAAAATCTTCGAGTGAAAATACTAACTTATTTGCGTTTCAGTTTGACACGAAATATTCATAAAAAATATATGATTAAAGATTAAATAACCTAATGGAACATCAAAGTCATTTCCAGATTGACTTACATACAAAAAAACACAGCTCTATTAGGACAAACAATAGTGAGAAAACAGATATAAATTAAAACAGACGATAACTTAATATCTTTAGTTTCAGACATCTCAGATATTGGTAAAATCTGTCCCATAGTTCTATTTCCATATAATCATGATTTTCCGTCTGCTTTACTATCTATTTTTCTCAATAAAATATAATTTGCTTAAGCAAACATAACAATTTGGTAAGGCTAACTAATGCATTTTATTGAGCCAACAAAACATTTGATTGGGCTCGGGAAAAAATTTGGTTGTGCTGGACCAAAAAAAATGAGTCAACAAAAAATGTTGTTGCACGAAGAGCAACCAAATTTTTGTTGGTCATCAAAACAGTTTTCTCAGTGCATATACTGTCAAAGCCCGGAGTTTGCTTCTCCCTTTGAAATTGCGCAATCAAACTAAATAAATAAGTAAACATCTAGTCCCTCTTCCGTCGACTTGTTTAATCGTTTGATAAAAGTCGTTCTATGATGCTTATAAATATTTCATGATATTCACTTTTTTTAGGCCAAAGTCACGTCAACTAATCTCTTATGTACACGCTTATAAGCATATTTGATAATGGATTGTATAAAAACTTGTTACATTTCTCAGATTTTTATATTAATATCTGATCAGCGAAAGAGTTCAGACAATTTCAAAATCAGTTACTCTTGAACAAGACCAAAGTGATTATACTCCCAAATGTGTGAAAAATGGGATTGTGGAAATTAATATTCACTTTTTTGTTTGCTATAAAATTGGTTATCAGTATGGTTCCATCATCAGAAAATACTACACCAATATCACCTACCACATTTGTACCACCAGTAGAGATGGGTGCCCACAACGGTAAATACAGCTTTGGACCAAGACTTGAACACGAACAACTTCTGGGCAAAGAAGTCTACATACGTTATAATCCCAAAACCAACTGGTTAGTGAATTATTTTAAAAGCGGTGTCTGCCAATACCCAGCGCCATTTAGGAATCCTCCAGGACAAAGAATTACTCGAATTGAAGTTGAAAGTCACTTAGGCCTTCATTCTCATGGAGAAATCGTCCAACTAATGCCTTTTGATGAAAATCAGAACCTCTTGGAAGTAATATTCCAGAGTAAAAAGGACCACGGGATCAATTATACTGTAAGATTATACGGTGTTGCAGAAAATTAACTTGTTTATCAAATTAGTAGACCAACTGCAGCATGAACTGTTGTTAATGAACGATTTATATGTGTATATACTAAGGTATGTAAATTTCAACCTGATATCTAGTAACATTCAATTGTAAAAAATATGAATAAAACTAATGTTCAAGCGAGTTTGCCATTGAATGCCATTTTTTTGTTACTTTTATCTTATTTTATTGGGAATTCCTAAAGTATAGAAAAAAATTTCTGGATGTGAAATGACATACCGCAGACCAAAAAGACCTCGATGATGTTGAAAAGATTATTTATTGTATGAATAATAGTCGACGTTTCGAGAGACGAAATGCTTTCCTACTCAGGAAACATTAATCAATATTGATCAATAGGGTGATCCAATTTTGTTTCTCGAATTTTCATACATATCACCCCTAAATTTTACTCTTTTGTTAATGTTTTAAAAATATTAATTTAACGGAAAATGCTCTCAGTAACTACTTCAAGGAAAAGATACATTTAATATGATCCATATAAAAAAATTTGAAGAATATTTCAAATATCTGGTTTTATTTCAGGAAAATATATCTACAAAAACGAAAGAGATTGTTTTGATCTTTATTTATTATTTAATTATAACTAAAAAGCCAAAGCACAGTTAAAAATTTGAGAAAATACCACAACTTTTTGGCATTAATATGAGAGAAGACAGTCATCAAGAATGATGAATTGCTGAAACAATTACGTTTTTCAAATTACATTAATTATTACCTCACTTTAAGTGAAGGATGGACAAAAAATTGAAATTTTCAGAAAAAATCGTAACTTTCTAGCATTATTCAAAGAAAATATTATTACCTCGCTCTAGTTGAAAAGCCAGCAAAAGTGAACAATTTCAGAGAAAACGCAACTATCTAGTATTAGGCTAGGAGAAGATAGCTATAAACAATATTAATATGTTTAAAAAATGATGTTTGTTAAGTTTCAGTAAACCTCAGTAAGTAAAAAGTGGACAAAAAGTTAAAAATCTCAGAAAAAACCGCAACTTTCTGGCATTAATGTGAGAGAAGGTAGATATGAATAATAATAATTTATTTAAACAATTATGTTTCTGAAATTGAATTAATAAAACTATTAACTCACTCTAAGCGAAAAGTGGATAAAAAGTTGAAAATTCCAGAAAAAAACCGCAACTTTCTACCATTATTTTAAAGGAATATTATTAACAATTATAAATAAATTGTATAAATAATTATTATTGTTGATTTTAATTAATTATTACCTTACTCTATTTGAAAAGTTAGAAGCAAGTTCAAAATTCGAAAAAACGCGACTTTCTAACTCTATTTTAAGAAAAAATTGCTAAAAATAATAATAAATTGTTTGAATAATTTTTGTAAACATCTAATTTTTAGAAGAAAGAAGTATTTTATGTATTAGAAACGCTTGCGGAACCTCTGAATATCATTTTTAAAAAATGCATTTATTTTTTTGTTGATTCATACTATATTTCGAATTTCCCTTTTAAAATTTTAAAGAAATTCTGATTTAATTTTAGTAATTTGTAGGACTATTAAATATTTTAAACAAATTTTACATTTTTAAGGCCTTCTAGGGAATTTGATCGATTTCCACGGAATTTTTAAATATTTTAAATAATTTTCAAAGAATTCGTTTACAAGAATTCAGAAATTTCACACTATATCAAAGAATTTTAAATACTCAAAAGTATTTCCAGGAATCGAAAAGCATTTTTCAAGATTTTAGGCTATTTATAATAATTTTAACAAATTTTTAATTTATTTTGATAATCTGAGAGTATTTCGAAGAATTTTGAAGAATTGGTCTGTTTGGAATATTTTGGAAAATTTTCAATAGATTTGAAAAGATTTTAAAAGAGATAATCTAAAATCTAACTCAGAGAGTTGTAAAAGATTTTAAAGTTAAAATAACCGTCACTATAAATTTAAAAAAATTAAATTAAAATTTCCGAGTTCTGGCGCGGTTATTTTTCAGTTATTTTCTCGTACACGCACAATTTAACTCTTTTTCAATAAAAAAAAAGTATCACAAAGCGGAAGTCAAAGTGCAAATTAAAAAATGGCACGAATCTTCGAAGACAGTCCGTATCAAAGCAAAATAATTGAGGCAGCTTTTCAAGATGAGGATTTAAGTACTACTAATTTTGAGGATAAAAGAAACTTCAGATCTTAAACTTTAGGTTTACCATCTGAAGATCTAATAAAACGCTGCTGAAGGCTGGCGACCTTCTCAGCATAAAACACCAACCAACTGCGACTTTCGGTTCCAATTCTGTCCTCCCCCCCTCCCCTCATTAACCGAAGTTTGGCGGGACTGACGTTATAACTAGACTCTCTACCCTACGACCACTAACTGGACTGAAACTTTGATTGACGAATCGCATGCACACGGTAAATGTAAAGGTCAAGTTTCAGGCGATGAATGGAGATTGGTTGTTTGGAATGCTAGAGGGGTGAATGATCTTAAGATAAGAGAATTACGAGAAACCATACATGTAAGGAAGCTAGATATTTTATGTGTACCTGAGATAAAGAAAAAGGGAAGCGGAAGTAGGAACATAAAAAATGGGGTGTTGACAAGCGGTTTTGAAATATGTTCAGGAGTAGATAGTAAATCACATGGTAGACAAGGCGTCGGTTTGACTATGAATGAAAAAGCAAGACATCTTAGAGATCATGATTTTGTATCTCACAGATTCTTGTGGGCTAGAATGAAGGTAGAAATCGAAAGATTACTCATCATGGTGTGCTACGCCCCAGTTGATGGTGATCTGCGAGAAGTCAAAGACGCCTTCTGGAACACTTTAAATGATACAATAAGTACTTGCGATCATGGTGAAAGAATCATTCTGCTAGGAGATATTAACGGATGGGTTCAACGTCAGGGTACAGATACAGAAAGGGTGTTAAGTAATTTTGATCCAAGAAAAAATTATAACGGGGAAAGATTAGTTAGCTTATGTTTAGAAAAGGGCCTATTTATTACAAATACTTGGTTTCGACATAAAATGATCCACATGCACACCTGGTGCAAAGGAAATAACCACAGTATAATTGACTTTGTCATTGCGGATGAAAAACTAAGAGAACTAGTATAAAATGCAAGAGTCATGGGGGGGGGGGGGTTCTGAATGCAATACTGATCATTACCTTCTAATCTCCAAAATAAACTTAGGTCGGGGATGGAGAAGAAAGAGAACCAAAAAAACGAAACAAACGCGAATGAACATCGAGAATCTACAGAAACCGGAAGTGAAAATAGACTTTCAGAATAAATTAAACGAACGCATAGATGTGGCAACTTGGAAGGCGCTGATAAGCAATAAAGATATAGAGAGCGCACCGACTATGATCCAGGATGTCATTGTTAGGAGCGCGACTGAAGTGTGTGGTACTGCGGTTGTAGGAAGAATGTCTGATGATGCGTGGTGGAATGATGAAATGAAAGCAACCGCCCAACAAAAAAGAAAAGCATATGACAGAAAGTGGAACATCACATCCCTTAGCGATGAGGAGAGAAATGGACTTGAAAATGAATACAGACACAAAAAGAGGAAATTGAAACGACTAGTCAAGGAATGCAAAAATAAAATAAGAACAGAAGAAGAGGAAAAAATACAAAACGACTTTGAAGCAAACAAGAAACTGATATATAAGTCTATGAAGGAAAGTAAAAACACAGGGTTTGTCAGCATGAGAAACAGCAACGGTGAAATTCCATATGACACAGACGGGATAATAGACGCTTTAAAAGACTCTTTTAAAGAATTATCAGGAGATAAAGCTATAGAGCACCAGAACTGCGATATAGAACATAATGCATCAGAAAACTCAATTGAGAAAATCTGTGTCACTAAGGTTAGGGATATAATCAACAACTTAAAAAACGGTAAGATAAATTGCTGTGCAATTCGCACAGGTTGTGCGATATACAACCGAAAAACATTTTTGAATTGAAAACAGAAATCGCTTAAAAAGTAGGGCATGAAGACCCTGAATATGTATAATTAACTTCGAGTTCATTGATCCATTGTAATTTAAAGCGTCTACAAAATTTTCATTTTTCCTAACTCTGTTCAAACAAGCAGAAGGCAATATTTTGACAATAGAAATAGACTAGGTCACGTCAACAATTTTCCAATATAATGGCCTTCTTGTTGTTTCAATAAGCATCGTTTTATTAAACTTTTTCATTTTTCACGTTAATAAATAAATTTTTTTACCAAGCAATTCTTTTGCCACCATTGAATTATATCTTGCCTGATCGAAATAGTAATTTTTTTCTAATCTTTAGTGGTCCACTTTTCGCTAATCAAATTTGTAAAATTTCACTTGTAATTAGTTAAATTTGAGTAATTTTGACTCAGAGAGGCAAAAAATGATCTTTTGCGTAAGAAAAAAAAGCTATACAATAAAAATAAACTTCTTTAGACACTCAAGTTCATCCTTATTCAAGGCAAATTATTTTTACAGTTTTCTATATAATTGTAATTTTCTATGAAAAATTAGAGAAATGTGCAACCGAAAGAAATTTTGAAAATCGAAAACAGAACTCTGTTGAGAAGTAGCGTATGAAGACCCTAATTGTGTTTAGTTAATTCGGATCGCATTGGTCTCTTCTCATTTTAAGGTTGTAAAAAATGCTTGTTTTTCTTAATTTTTTCAAAAAATGAGAAGACAATCTTTTTAAATTGGAGACAGACTATGTCACATTTTCATAATATGACCTTCTTATTCTGTTAATAGAGACTAATCGAATTAGTTATTTTCTACTGATGTTTGATAGCTCACTTTTCTGAATTGTTATTTAGAGAACAAAAAGCTTAATAACTAAAATATACTTCTCGAGGCTCTCAAGTTGATATCTCATACCCTCGTTGCGTTGATGATAAAGAAAATCCATTAAAAAAAATTTTTTTTTTAATAATCTTAGCCTCAAAATAATACTCGTGACATATTATCGTGCGGCGAGTCATTATTTATTTACAGCCTTATGAACAATATATTATTCATAAATCTTTGCTCCCCTGCAAGTCACAATTTTTAAATTAGAGGTAAAAAGTCCAGTTGAATCGCGAACTCAACATTTCTCTTCATAATTAGCCATAGGATTACTTTCTAATAGTAATTATATGTTTAAGTAAATTTTTTAAACTATTTAGTATTGTTTGTGGCAACTTTATCTTAAAATAGAGTTATAAAGTCGCAGTTTTTCCGAATTTTTTAACTTTTCAGTTCAAGCGAAACAATAATCAATTGCATTTAACAGAAATAATGGTTTGCACTATTTATTATTATTTATAACAATATTCTCTTAGAATAATTCTAGAAAGTTGCAGTTTTTAAAAATAAATTTTTAACTTGTTGTCCATTTTTTAATTAGTATGAGATGATAATTAATTAAGATTAACAAAAATAATTGTTTGAAGAATTTTTCATAATTCTTAATGGCGAATTTTATTATATGTTCATAAATAAAAATCTAAAGCAAAGTTTAACATTTGAGAAAAAACCGCATTTTTCCAGCAATCATCCAAGATTAGATAGTATAAATAATAATAATTTTTTCCAACAACTGTATTTGTTAACTTGCATTAATTATTACCTCTCTAACTAAAAAGTGGACAAAAATTTAAATTTTCTAGAAAAACCGCAGCTATCTAGCATTAGTATAGAAGAAGATAGTTATCAACAATAATAACTTGTTTAAAGAATTATTTTTGGTAAATTTCATTACTTATTACCTTACTTTATGTGAAAAATAGACCAAGAGTATGAAATTTTAGAAAAAACTGCAACTTTTTAACTCTATTCTAAGAGAAAATTGCTGAAAAGAATAATAAATTCTTTAAACAATTTATGTAAACATCTGATTACCAGTAGAATGTAGTCTATTGTAAATGTGCAACAATTTGTGGTAAAAACAGCAAAACAATCCCGTCGCAACTGGAACGTGTATGTCATTCACGCCTGCTCCTTCTACCCCAGAAGGTAAGCAAGAGCGGGAAATTTACACAAGAGACTTCGTACAACACTGTTCCTTGGAGTCCGGTCTCTCGCCGTGGATGACCTTACGCGACAGGCAGCACAGTTGGAAATGAAAGTTTCAGCTCTCGATACTTTTTTAGAGCTACTAATCATTGTAGAATGTTATGGCGAACAGTGCTGACGGACCAGAAGAAGTGATCTCAGAAGAATAGCCTTTTGCATCCGGCTTGCGATGGACTGAGCCTGACGCTGGCAAGCTTTCATTCGTTTAAGACAGCCAATTATGAGAACTAAAAGATGGAATTTGCAGCCTCGGTACATCCTGCTCAGCTTGAAAAAAAGTGCTTGATATTTAGCCTGTTTTTCTTCCTCCTTTACCGTAATATTACCATCGGCTCGTGCCGAGAATTCAATCACGTAAATGATCTTCGTCTTCAGATCTTGGAGGACAATATGAGGCTTTGTAGCACTACTACGTTGAGTGGTGAAGAATAAGAAATTCCAGAAGATGTTACACTGATCATTCTCGACAACGGACTCAAGTTCCCCCTGGGCGTATGGCAAGACTAGCCCGGCAATAGATCAACACCATAGAAGTGCTACCCGTTTCTGGCTCTTGCTTGCACGTTTGGCAGTTGGTATCGCCTATGGGTACATTCATTATGCGCTCACGGTAAACTAAGGTGCCTATAACCCCGTCTTGACAGGCAAAAAGAAATCCCTCAGTCTCCGATCTCATTCCTGCAGAATGGAAAAACATGTTGGACAGACCCATCGATAGCTCTTGTCTACGTATAATACCGTAGAATTTACTGCGAAGGGGCTTGTCAGCAGATTCTCTTAGTAGAAGCTTATGTTCTGCTTCCTGTACGACGACTTTTCATCACCAAAGGTGTTAGTGATGCTAGGCCATGTGCAGTGTCGCTGGAATCAAATGGGAGACCAAGCTCCTCTGCGGCCCTATCTGCGTCGGTATAGAAACGCCGCAGCATTGACGAATTCATGTTGATGTACAAGTCGCATGAGAGTATCTATGATATTTAGACCTGAGCAGGCTGTAGCCAGAACCGTTCTTTGATGTAGAAACTCCAAGTTCAGCAAGCCTCTACCCCCTTTATCTCGAGGGAGGTATATTCGAGGTACGAAAGTTCTGGAATGATGACTTCGATGGATTGTCATCATCTTGCGTGTGCTCCGGTCAAGTTGCTTCAACTCATCGACGTTCCGTTTTACTGCATCAATAATGTAGAGAAGTATAGGAGCAGCCAGCATATTGCTCGCCTGGATCTTATTCTTCCCAGATAATTTGGAAGCCCAAATTTTCTGAGAATTTGGGAATACTTTTTTGCGAGGGCCATTTTTGGCAGACGCACATTTTGGGTTTCCACTTGCGGTGTTCCAAGATATGTATATGTTTCTCCATTATCAAGATGTTGAATGGTATTTTCGCCTATGAGTTGAACATCCTGATCGTCACACGATGATGTAGTGTCTAGTATTCTAGACTAATCGCTTTAGCATACCTATTTACCGCCGCCGCAAGGATGTTAAGGTCCTCTTTTAAAGAAGTAAAGAGTTTAAGGTTGTACTTGTATAAAAGGTGGTTGACCTTATATTCTCTTCTGTTTGGCTGGCTACATAGGTATCCAGAGCTTTTGTCTCTGAGCACAATATATAGAGGCAAGGGGGACATGCAGAAAAGTGGAAGACCACCCTCTTGTATGTGATATAGCTGGAAGTCACTTGTCTTTTGTCAGATGTTATGACAAATCTTGTCTGCCATAAGAGCAAAAGCTCTTTTACGCATCTCGCTATTTTTGGATGCACCACCAGGCACTCAAGGTGCTTAATACGTAGCTCATGGTTTGTGTTATGGAATGCCTTACGGTGGTCGATCCAAGCCATGGACAGATTGTGTCGATACCTGATCGAATTCTGGGCCATACACCTGTGTATTAAAAGGTTCTCCCTGCAACCTGTCAGCCCTCTCTTGCATCCACGTTGCCACGCCTGTAGTCCTATGGACTTGACAGGCCTTCTCCGGTCTTAGGGATCAGTACAGTCTTCATTTAGCTGGTAAGTATCTCCATATACTTCCTCCCAGAAGACTTAAATCTCTTCTAGACTAGGCGGATTTTTAACGGCACGTGACGTTTTATTGAACAGACGGGAAGGATGAGTAGAAAAGGTGGAATTTTCCTGAATCCACTTTACTCGCCGTTCAAGGCACTGTTTCGCTGTTGAAAGAGATCTTATTTTTTGCGGCCAGTGCTGCTTGATGGTCAACAGTTTAAACTTGTTCAGCGTGTGAGTTGCTTTCCTTAAGTTTCGAGAACGTACCCTAACTCTTGGAGCGAATTTTTTATTTGATGTTATGTATTAGTTTCAGCTATTTTGTCTATCCTGAGAAAGACTTTTTGGTGGATAGATCTTCTAGTTCTTGCTGATAAAGAGCTTCATACACGTTTTTTTCGCAAAAAAGTATAACTGATTTCTTAAATACTGAGGCGTTTTATAACCATATTCCGGGTGCATATTGACCCCACGGTCATGTAACCTCTGCATGAATCCTCTTTGCGCCGGTGAGCTTCTTTGCCAAGAGGTAACGATATCTTTCCTGAGTTGGTCCGGCCATTTAAATCGATGTTCTCGCGTTTGTGCGGGGCCATTGCCTGGTCGCCACCTCGGTTCGGTCCTATTGCCACTCCCAACTGAACCATGGCCTCCATCCGAGAGAGGCCTATTGTGGGTGGTACTGCGCGATACTGGTGACGTAATCGCATAAATCATTGCATTGAGGAGTTAGCCCAAAGCAACGTGGCTGACTCCAAGAGCGGGAGCTCTCGGGTGATGGGGTCGCCACAGCCCCACGCATTATTATTATTATTATTATTTTTATTTTCAAACTTGTTCTCGGGTTAAGAAGAACCCGGTTTTTAATCATAGCCACGGACTAAGTCAAGTGACTGATGAGATGATGATATAATTATTTAATTTAAAACGATGTATGAACCCATTTGCGATGATCTTGTAGGTACAAAATTAGGAGTATGGTGTAGTTTGCAGTTCGTCTTTTACCACTGTTATGCTTACACAGCGGCCGTGAATGTTGGAGGTAACGATAGTCGCCTCTGGATGCTTTCTTAGAGCTACCATGTATCACTTTATAGGTTCTTAGTCGCTTGCTTCCTGATGGTCCAGAAAGTTTCTTACAATGCGACATGTGTTTAGTAAAACTGCCTTCTGAGCTGCTGCCAGTACCCTACTGACTCCTAAACGTTCAAGATGTTCAGTGCATCTTGCGTGCACATTGCCTGTAGCCGAAATCACAATAGGATGAAGAGATGCATGTTTCACATTCCTCCATATTGTCTTTACTTCATGTCTTAGCTCGCTATACTTGTGGATCTTGGTTGTGTAGGTTGCCTGCAAGTTTCGGTTAAGTGGACAAGCAATGTCGATGATGTAAACTCTTCCACCTTTTTTTTCCCGCATGACGATGTCCGGCCGATTGGCTCTGATGTAATGATCCGTCTGGATAGTAACATCCCAATATAAGATGTAATCTTCGTTTTCTAAAACGGGCATTGGGATGTATCTATAGAAAGGCATCCATTCTGTTAAGAGTCCTAGGTTTAGGGCAAGCTGTTGATGTATAATTCCCGCCATATCATTATGCCTGTGCGTATATTCTCTTTGAGCCATTACGCGACAACCATCAATGATATGCTCGATGGATTCGTTGGTATCTCCACATAATCGGCACCGATCAACCACGTCTTGATGTAGCACGTGTTTTCGATAATTTCTGGTGCTGACAACCCTGTCCTGTATCGCCATAACGAATCCTTCCGTTTCCGGATACAGGACGCCCTTTCTCAGCCAAATATTGGATGCCTCACTATCCACTTCATGTTGGTCTAACGTTTTGGGGTGCTCACCGTGGATGGCTTTCTGTCTCCATTGCGTTTCTAATTCCTCTATGGTTTCTGCCCTGGTACTCAAGGCCTCCTCTGAGGACAAATTCAAGGGCGTGTAGTTAAGATCAGCTTTACTGATGGTGTTGTAAAGCGTCACATCTCGCTTGCTGTTAAAATAGTCTCGCAACTGTGTAACCTGTGATTCACACAGTTTCCTGACATCTACAATGCCCCTACCCCCTCTATGTCGTGGTAGAACTACCCTTTCAATCGCCGAATTACTGTGGTGCATTCGGTGCTTTGTCATTTCTACGCGGATGAT
>CAKNWT010315527.1:2236-12391 GCA_932066315.1 Andricus coriarius
AAAAGAAAATAATAATAATTCCCGAAAAAATAGTTCCACTTGAGTTTTTAAGGCAAAAATAAGAATTGTCAACAAAAGTGAATCTTCAACCAAAAAAATTGAATTTTTTACAAAGTAGATTAACTCTACATGAAGAAGTTGATTTAAAAAAAAAGAGTTCTTAACGAAACATGCAATAATTAATATTTCAACGAAAAGGACTTTAATTTTAAATAAAAAACAGTTGCATTCAACGAAATTGTTAAATCTTAAAATGAAGTAGATAAATTTTCAACCAAAAATGGAATAGTTAAATTTTCAGTTGAAAAAAAATTAATTCTCAACAAAAAAAAACCAATTTTTTACAGTGGCTAAAAAAGATGACTTTTTTGAACAAAATATTGTATTTTCAAGAAAGGAATTAAATTTTCAACCAAAAAGTAGAATTTTTAGCCAAACATGATGAAATTAGAACCGAAACCAAATTGGTAGACTTTTCAACCAAAAGAGATGAACTTTAAACAAAAAACAGTTGAATTTTCTTTTCGGGTTTTATTAATTCAACTCAACTTTAAGCGAAGAAACGAAAAAAAGCAAAGTGTTTGTGAAAGAGGGAAAAATAGGAATTCTTTAAAAAAATGGGAAAAGATTTTATGGACGGCTTATAATCTTTTGAGTTATTTTGCCGTCTGAGTTAATACTAAAAACCACTTTTAAAAAATTAGTAAGAAGCGATGGTAAGAAAATATTCAGTTGCAAAAAACATTGCTGAAATAAATGTTTCTTGTAAATTTTAAATATGTTTTCATTATAAATAATGCGTGTGTATTTTTTTAAATAACGCCATCCGTTAAATTTATTATGTGAAAATTCTTTGAGAAGTCGATTTAGATAATTATCGTACATAATTTCTTCAAAACCTTTTAAAGTTTAAAGCGATTGAGCACCCTGAAAATGCCTTAAAATATCTAAAAATCGGTTAAACTTGGATATTCCGTAAAATATTTTTAAATCTTACGAAATCCCTTGAATTCTTTGAAATCCTTTTGAAATTCATTGAAATCTTTGAAATCCCTAGGAAGCTTTGGAAATCTCTTTTACGGTAAAAATTCATTTTTTGATTGAAAATTCTTAATTTTAGTTGAAAATTCATCTATGGTTGAAAATTGTGTCTATTTCATTAAAAATTAAATTTCTTGTTAAATGATATTGTTAATCTAATCTTGAAAATATATAAAGTAATAAACTAAAACAAAGTAATAGTTATTCGAAATTTTTTTGTATTAAAAATGGTTTTTGCCCTCAAATTAAAATTAATGATTTTAGTAAAAAAAAAATGTCTGTGAATCAAAGAAACTTGCTTTTGACTGCGAGCCAATGAATACTTTCGTTTGCTTCAAAGACATTTTTTAAAAATAAAAGACTTTTTTTCTGATTGTAAGTTTATAAATTTCTGTCCCTTATAAAAGATTATTTGTGAATTGAAAAGTATCTGTTATCATAATTATGTAATTCCCCGAAAACTTTTGACAAATAGGTGACAATTTAGTATCACAAATACTGTAGATAGCAGATTTTGATAGAAATAAAGAATAATTTTGATATCTTAGAGCAATAAAATTATTTGATCGAACGAATTTATTCTCGAAGCAATTTGCGTTAGTGCATGCATGAAAGCAAGCAAGCAAGGAAGGAAATATTAGCATGGGAATAAGTTACAGTTACAGTTATTATCATATCGTAACTCGCATGAAGTTATCTTTATGTTTATGCAGATGCGTCAACGGCTTAAAAACATTATTCTCTTTTTGACATTCGACGTGTGATAGGTAAACCGGAATGATAGGAAACGTCCGTTTCGCACTCAACCATAAACATGATATTACATACTTCATGTATTCCCATGACCTGTCATCTACTCCACTTTACTCTACTCTACTCTATAAGGAAAAGGTATTCTACATACATACTTGATAATCATTTTTACTCACATACCTACTACGGATAAATACTTGCGCAAAGATAAATTTCTCTAATATGACAAAAAGTACAGATTGATAAGAATACATACTATCATTTACTCTCTTAACACATTCAAAATTTCTTATAATTGCATGCCAGGAAGTAGATAACTTTCTTATTTTTATTTTTCTCCCTCTTGCTTAATTCTTCTTCACCATGTTTAATTTTCCTTAATTCTTCTCCATTTTCCTTAATGCTTCTTCTTTTTCCTTCTTCCTTAACTCTTCTCTTTCTCCTTCTTCCTGAATTTTTGTCCTCCTCCCTTAATACTTCTCCATCTCCTTCATTATTCTGATACATTCTCAATTCTTCTCATTCTTCATTAATGCTTCTCCTTTTCCCTTAATGTTTTTCCTTTTCTCTTCATGCTTCTCCTTCTCCTTAATTCTTCTCCTCCTTTCTCTTTAATTCTACTCATTTTTCCTTAATGCTTCTCCTTCTTCCTTAATGCTTCTCTTTATCCTTTTTGCTTCATGCTTCTTCTTATTTCTTTATACTTTAATTTAAAAGGTCCCTCAAAACATTTTTGCCGAATTCAGAAGAATAGGATATTTGAAGACTATATTACTCTTCAGGAATTTACACACATATAAAAAGCAAGAAAATTGTCACCACGATTACTGGGACTAAGGTCACTTTTACTGAGATGTTTACCTTATCTGCAAACATTAAAAATTTAATTTAATTAAAAAAAACTAAAACGTAAAGTCTAAAAATACCTTTAGAAAGAAGTCAAAAACTTCGGAGAAAGCTTACTATTTTGGAATTTATCAATACTTTTAGAAACATTAAAATGTGTTTACTGTATTGAATAGAAATTTAATTAAAAGACTTCAATGTCAGAATTATTGAACTATATATTATTTAAATTGTTTCTTTGCAGAAAAATTGTTATCATTCGAGAATCATAATTATATTCTGAAATATCATTTATTTAAATTTAAATCTTAAAGAAAGCAATTTAATTGTTTATAATGGCCACTCAGGATGGCCGCTGGACCGGGAAACCGGGAGATGATCGGAATTTTTTGAGAACGGGAAATGACGGGGAATTTATTTTTTGATCGGTATTTTTACAAGATTCAAAAATAAAAATTTATCCAATCACTTGAGATATCACAAAGTTCATATCACAAGATATATAATGCAGTTTAAAATAAGTTTGATTTCAACTTTTCTTTTTAAATGCTGAGTTGTGTTGTCAACCTTTTCGATTATGAAATCATTCAGTTTACAGTGTAGAATTCTAAAGTCTTTTACCATCACAATTTTCCATTTTACATCTTCATTTTTAAGGGTACATTTGCAATTAAAAGAATGTTAAAAGGCAGTTTTGAAGAGTTACACAATACAAGATTAATATCTTGGGAAACTGAAATATTTTGACAACAAATGTTTTACATAGGTTGATCAAGTGTGAATATAAATTAATTAATGATTTTAATAATTAAACTGTAGTTCGTGTGTTCGAAATTGAACAATAATTGATTGATTTTATACGGCGATTCTGAATCTGATAAAATTAAACAATTTACGGATTTTGACGTTAATGATTGAACTGTTTCAATTCGAAAGCCTTGTGAACTTCCGATTGAAGCTTTATAAACTATCTATGTTGTTTCAATCTAAAACATACCATTTTTAACGAGTTCAATTTGAAAAATTGTAATTAAGAAAAATAACAATTTTTTAATAGTCAGCCATGTTTGACTGTTTATTTTAAATGAATAATTATAAATGAAATATTAAAAACTAAACAATTTGAAACTGAATTGTTTGAAACAGAATGCCTTGAATCGTTAAAATTTTGGAGAGCTAAACTTAAACCTTGAACGTTGCAATGTTAATCTTAATTGTTCTAATTGAAAAATTTTTATTTGCAATAAAAATGTTGAATATTGATGTTTAAATAACAAATAAAAATGTATTTATTTAGAAAAAATTAGAGTAAGTTGAGAAGATATTTAGAAGTTTTTGAATAACATTTTTAAGATTTTAAGGATTTTTAAAGGTTTTAAGATAATACAAATATTGTCTGAAGATTACTGGGGAAATTTCGAATGATTTTTATTTTTAAAAATTATTTCTAACAGAATATTTAAGAATATTTTAAAACGAAAGCAAATTTTGATGAATAAATAAAAATTGAACAGTTATAAATTTGGGAAAAATTGATTTTTGAGAAAACAAATATAGTTTGAAGAGAATGTTTTGAAAGATTTCAAAACAAATTTGGATGCATAGATGAAAATTGAACAATTATTCATTTATAACGATTTAAAATTTGAATAATTTAAAAAGTTTTCAATTGAAAAAATTGTAATCTTTCAATTTTTAATGTTTCTAAATTAAAATTGCGTAAAACGATATAATTTTGAAAAGTTATGAATTTGTTGATTCATTGTTCAATTTAGAGCATTGAAAATAATAGAGGACATTCAAAATTAATACAAATTTTGATTAGTTAAAACGATTACTTCAGACAAATAATTTTTCTAAGAACAAGAAAAAATCTGCCTCAGCATTATAAGATTCATGATTAATAAATTTATATAATTTAAAATAAACATTCAAAGCGAATAAATAACTTTAAAATTGTTATTAATCTCCCCCTTGAGAGTGGATGGGAAGTTGTCCTCCTCCCTTCTCTGTCTCTTGCATTATTCTGATACATTCTTAATTCTCCTCCTTCTTCCTTAATGCTTCTCCTTCTCCTTAATTCTTCTCCTTTCCTTTTTCCTTAATTCTTCTCTTTACCTAATGGTTTAATATTTTCTTTAAAGCTTCTTCTTTTTCATTAATTCTGCTCCTTCTTCCTTAATCCTTCACCTTCCTCCTTAATCGTTCACCTTCTTTCTTTATGCTTTTCCTTCCCCTTTGAGGCTTCGACGTCTCGTTCAATTTTTTCCATCTCTTCTTTCCTTAATTTTTCTTTTTCCTTGATGATTTATTACCTTCTTTAATGCTACTTCTTCTTCCTTATTGCTTCACCTTCTTCCTTAACTCTTCTCCTTCATCTTTAATTTTCCTCCTTTTCTTTCTTGATTCTTCGCCTTCTTCTTTTTCCTTAATGCTTCTTCTTCCTCAATGACTCTGCTTCGTCCATAATCCTTCTCCTTTCACTTCTTTTTTATTAATTCTCCTTCTTTCTTGATTCTTCTCCTTCCTTAATGCTTCTCCTTCTTTCTTAACTCTTCTCCCTCTTCTTTATTTTTTCTCCTTCTCTTTCTTAATTCTTCGCCTTCTTCTTTTTCCTCAATGCTTCTTCTCCCTCAATGACTCTCCTTCTTCCACAAACTTTCTCATTTTCTTTCTTTCTTAGTAATTCTCCTTCTTACTTAATTCTTCTCCTTCCTTCATGGTTTTCCTTCTTCCTCAATGCTTCACTTTCATTCCTAATGCTTCTCCTTCTTCCTTAATTCTTCAACTTCTTCCTTAATGCTTCAACTTCTTCCTTAATGGTTCACCCTTTTCCGTAATGCTTTCCTCTTTGCCTTAATGCTTCACCTTCTTTCTTAATACTTCACTTTCTTCGTTAATGCCTGAAGTTGTTCCTTAATGCTTCTCCATTTTCCTTAATTCTTTTCCTTTTACTTCTCGCTCAAATTAGCCTCTCTGATGTTTGCCTATCTTCTTTGATGCTATTCCATCTCCCTTAATGCGTCTCCTTCTCCTTGATTTTTCTCCTTCTCCCTACATGCTTCTCCGTAATTATTCTCTTTTTTCCTTATTAACTCACTTTCTTCTTTAATGCCTCACGTTGTCCCTAATGCTTCTCCATTTTCCTTGATTCTTCTCCTTCTTCATCAATTCTTCACTTTCATCCTCAATGCTTTGCCTTCTTCCTTCATGCGTCACCTACTTTCTTTATTCTTTTACTTCTTGCTTGATGCTTCACCATCTTCTTTAATGCTTCACCTACTTTCTTAATGCTTTCCCTTCTTCCTCAATGCTTCTTCTTCTCCTTCATTCTTATTCTTCATTCTTCTCCTTCTTCCTTGACGCTTCACTTTCTTTGTTAATGCTTCACCTTCTTTCCTAATGCTTGTCCCTCTCCGTTAATGCTTTTACTTCTCCTTGATTCTTCACCTTCTTTAATAATGCTTCTTCTCCTTCTCCTTCTCCTTCTCCTTCTCCTTCTCCTTCTCCTTTGATTCCATTAAAAGAGGGAATACCTTTGCGAATATTGTCTAAATTACGTGACATGTGTGTGTGTTAAATCGTTTACAAGCGCTCAAGGGCGTGTGTGAACTGCAAGCTGTCGAATCCGTTCCGCTACTAACTGTACTAACGAGCACCGTGACGGATCAGTTGTGATTCCGAAAAAGTCTAATATCATCTAATGACTGTTAATCGAGAAATGAAAGGACTATTGTGATCTAAGAGTCCAAATCGAGTGGAGAAATTATACCTGGTTTTATAAACCCAAAATGTAGCATTGGTGAATTAATAAATTACTTTTACAGTGTTTCACGCTTTAAAAACTGTAAAAATCTAAAGAAACTAATTTCAATATTTAACAAATTATTCTCTTTCTTCTTCTTCCTTAATTATGCTCCTTCACCTTGTTCCCTAATGCTCCTCCTTCTCCTTCTTCATTAATTCTCCTCCTCCGCCGTCTTTCATGCTTTCCCTTCTTCCTTTATGTTTCTCCTTCTACCTTCATTATTCCCCTTTTTCCTTAATGCTTCTCCTTCTTACTTAATGCTTCTCCTTCATCCTTAATTCTTCTCCTCTCCTTTCTTGTACCTTAATTCTTCTCTTTTTATTTCTCCTTCATTAATTCTTTTTCTTCTCTTTTTCCTTAATCCTTAACCTGTCAACGAGTTGTTAGCACACTTAATCTGTAAACGGGGGTTGTTCGTGTCCAGCACGTTTTTTCAATATTTTTTTTTGATCATAACTTTCGATTTAAGTGACGAAACTAAAAAATAAAAAAGAAAATTAAACGTCAGTTGTGTGCCTTTCAAGAAAAAAATTATTAGAATAATCTAATGGAAAAAGGAATGCGTAAGTTTTTTAGATAAAAATAGGATATTTCATACATTTCATAGGAGTATGGGTGCTTAAAGTAATTATACTTTTTTGAATAGAAATATTTTGTATATTGTATAATAGTAAAAAAAATTTTAAACAAGAAATTCACTTATTTTGAATACATGAAATTTACATATTCTTACTAGTTGAAAAATTCACGCAACAAGCTCGTAGACTCCGAATAATCGATGGAGTTCGTTTTCAGTCAGGCATGAATGACCTCTGTTCACAGGTTAAGGGTTAATTCTACTCCATCTGCTTCTTCCTTCATTCTTCTCCTTTTTCCTTCATTCTTCTCCTTCTCGTCTTCCTTAATTATTCTTCTTCTCCTCTTTCTTAAATGCTTCTTCTTCCTCATTGCCTCTCATTCTTCCATAATCCTTCTCCTTTTCCTTCTTTCTTAGTAATTCTCCTTCGCCCTTAATTCTTCTCCTTCCTTGATGCTCTTCCTTCTTCCTTAAGGCTTCTCCTTCTGTCTTAATTCTTCTCTTTCTTTGTTATTACTTTTTCTTGTTCCTTAATCCTCAGAGGCTATACCTCTCTCCAGTAACGTGAAGGCCATACGGGTGCAAATCTGGTTTTCACGATTTTAATTGTTTATATTCTTGCAATTTTAATTTTAATAACACATAAAGTATATGATTTCGGCGTAAAATTTCTTCAGAAATTGAAATATTTTATTACCAAAACTGTTAAATTGAATTATCACATAAAATATAGCAATTATTAAATAAACTTTTTAGAAAATTCGTTTTTCACACAAAAAATTGTATCTTTTTATTTAAAAAAAAAATATAATGAAACTTTGGGAAAATGGAGATAAATACTTTTATTGCAATAAAAAAAATTGCTTATTCGATAAATTATACTTTAACTATTGTTAATAGGTGTTTGAAAAAAGGATAATTTTAAAAAGGTAAAAAATCATGTCCAGTACAAAAAATGTGTTTCTTTAAAAAATTTATTACATAATACATCCATTATTGATTGAAATTAAATATACACATATGCATACATGTATACATGACGCGAGTCGGCTGCTTTGTTGTTGATTCCCACTGACGAGGTTAGGATCTACGAGACACCACTGAAAAGAAAGAAAATCATAAAAAAAGTAAATACTTACGTATCAGGCGTTAATAATGGCAGAAATTCTATTTATCCTGGCACTTGGAAAAAAATTAGCAGAACCTCATTTGTGACGCCGAGGCCAAACGGGTGTAAATTTGGCCTGCCCGATTTGCACCCGTATGGCCTCTGAGGGTTAATGCTGCTCCTTCTCCGTTTTCCTTAATTCTTCTGCTCCTCTTTCTTTTTTAATTCTTCCCATTCTTGTTCTTCTCCTCCTTCTTCTTCCTTAATACTTATCCTTCTTCCCTAATGCTTTTCCATCTTCCTAATCTCACATTCCTTTTCCCTTGATTCTTCTTCTCCATCTTCTTTAATGTTCATCCTCTACCTTCTCTTTTTTCCTTTTCTTTCTTCTTTTTTTCGTGCCCTTCTTTCTTCTCTTCTTCTTCCTCTGTCTTCTTTTCTCATTTGAAACATATTCTGTATTAAAAATATGCGGGCGGTTATAAGGAGATTAATTACTTGAATTTTTGTGATTTTTTTCTGATTTATTATGGATGATCTGTTTGGTGACAAGGACATTTTGGGGATTGAGGCTGAGGGTTCAACGAATGCGAAAAATATACAAAAAAGGGATAAGGAAAGGGAAGAAAAGAGGCATCGATCGTTCGCATGACACGACTTTTGCTGCCACCACTTGCCATTCTATTCAATGTTTCCGGTGGGTATACGTGACGGAAATCACATCTTCCGTACGTTTTACTTCAAAATTGTTGGACTATCCGGTGTAATTAGAAAGAGGCGACGCGACGCGCGTGCAGGCACAGATAACAAAAAGTTTCATCAAATCTGCCCTACTTAATTGAATCATGCAAACACTTCCATCCATAACAAATGCTCCTGACCCTATAATTTAGAAAGTACTTACAAAATTTCAGGCTAGATTAACGATAACACGTTTTTAATCTTTCAGTCAGATATAAGGGTGAGACAACATTTTTTTCTCCGAATTCAAATGCTGTTACTCCGCAAATTTGTTCGGATCCAAACAAAATTAACACGTATTTTTTTTTGTTTATAAAATTTTATATTTAGGGGATGCGCCAACCCCATGAAGTTTAACATCTACTTCCCATAAGGTAAAAAGGATGTTTTTATAAATTTGGTAAACAATCGTCATATTAGGTGTATTTGTTCCTTAACATTTTTCTTCATAATCAGTCACAGAAGTTACATGAAAAATTAGTTTTTAAATTGCAACCTCTTTTTTTTGGTCCCAAAAAAACCCGTAAGTGAAAAATTTGGTTTTGGGAGTTTTCGGCGCTAATAATTTTTTTTCACATTTGATTTATTACAAACTATTTCTACTATATGAAATATTACTCTCCACTCATAACTAGAGTTTTCAAAAGATTGTTTAAACAATTGTTTTTGTTTAAAGCAATTTTCTCTTAAAATAGGGACAGAAAGTCGCGGATTTTTCTGAATTTTTTTACTTTTCAGTCAGAATGAGATAATAATCAATGAAAGCTAGCAAATAATTTTATGAAACAATTTATTGTTGTTTACAACTCTCTTTTCTCAGAGCAATACTAAAAAATTTATTTTTTTCTGAAATTTCCAAATTTTGCTTAAGCTTTTCGCCTTAATTATTTATTATTTTTATTTATTTGTTACGTTTTATTACTTGTTTTTTAATGAATTAATTATAGTTGAATAATATAATTTTTCAATAATTTTTTAATATTTATAACAATATTTTTTTAGAATAATGCTGGAAAGTTGCGGTTTTTACAACTTTTCAGTTATAGAGCGAAATAATAATTAATGAAAGCTAATAAATTATACTATACTATACTAATATAGTAATGCTATTTACTTGCAATTTTTTCTGAAACAATTTATTATTATTTATAACAATATTCTGTTAGAACAATGCTAGAAAGTTGCGATTTTTTCTAAGATTTCCAATTTTTCATCATTTCAGTTAGATTTAGGTAATAATCATTGGAAGGTAATAAAATAATTGTTTAAACAATTTATTAC
>CAKNWT010315528.1:0-16093 GCA_932066315.1 Andricus coriarius
ATAATGATAATTATAATAATTTCACAGCAACAAAAACAGGAGGAACATAATAAAGTTTATTCCGAATAAAATATTCCTTTCATTTATAGCATTTATAACTTTGACGAATCTACAATATCTGAAACTTAATTTTAATTAATAGAAAAAATTATTCATTGTCGTTAATTCTTCAATAACAAAGAATTGATCATTCGAATTTTGAGTGTACATTAAGATTACAAATATTTCTTAAGATTTCATAAAATTTCACAACGTTTTTGAAAATACCTTTGAGTTCTGAAAAGTTTGGAAAACTTTTAGCTTTTTCGAAGTATTTCGAAGGAATTTGTAATTATTTGAAGTGATATCAGCAGATTTCAAGAGATTGAAAGGAATTTTAAAGTATTTCAAGGGATTTTAGACCAATTTAACAGTTTACAAGCTTACTAAGCACCGTATGCGAAATGTATTCAAAAATACTTATTCGTAAAACAATGGAAATAATAGGATAATAGATCTGGGAGGTCCAATGTGGATTTATGCGAGGATGATTGTGCGCGGATCACATATTTAGTTTGAGACAGATCACAGAAAAAAGTTTGAGGGTAAACAAAACATTTTTCTCTGCATTTCTTGACCTGGAAAAAGCATTTGACGAGGTGGGTAGAATTAAACTTTGGGAAGTCCTGAAAGAGCGAGTTTAGGGTAAATGGACAACTGAGTGATTGGTTTGATATTAGGCAAAATCTTAGGCAAGTATGCGTTATGTCCTCTTGGCTGTTTATCATATTCATGGATAATTGTATAAGAATGGCCCTTTTCGATCAGGAAGGTGTGGATCTCGGGACAGTGAAGGTGCATGGGTTAGCGTGTGCAGATGATAAGGCTGTTACAGCAGAATCAGTCGAGGGCTTGCAAAGAATATTGAGCATACCGAATACTAGCATGAAAAACGTGGGCCTTAAAATTAACGTAAGTAAAACAAAAATTATGGTGTCAGAGTGAGAAAACAGTATGCAACATTGCCTTAGACGAAGAGAGGATAGAACAACGTCATAATTACGTGTATCTTGGAAGTTCATTTACTACTGATCGAATGATCAATTGAGAGATAGTCAGACTAATAATAGCCAGAAGCAAAAAATATAACAAATAAAGCTGAGATTGCAATATATAATTCTGTACTTGTACCTATTATCCTGTACGGTAGCCAAACCTGGACCTACCAAGAAAAGGATAAGTTAACGCGATTGGCATGCAAGTCCTGCGAAATTTATGCGGTAAAACGCTAAAAGAGAAATTCTGTAATGAGAGGATTCTCAAAGAGTGTGGTGTAGAGGAAACACTGTTTGACAAGAGTGAAAGAAATTTGTTGAAATGGTTAGGTCAAGTTGAGAGAATGAGTGAAGAATGGCTGACGAATCAAGTATATTTAGGTGAAATAAATGAATGCCTACCCAGAGGTTGACCGAGAAAAGAATTGTGGGAATGTGTGAATAAGACCATGAATCGAAAATATATAAAAAGCAAAAGAAACACAAGATCTTGCATGATGAACTGTATGGATGAAAAGGAAGCTAAAGAGGTATGGCAGGACAAGAATGTGTGGCCACAGATAATTTATAAGAACTGCATAATGAAGAGTTTCAGTAGAATGAGAAACGCCTGAAACGAAAGACCTTCGATAATAATGGGCCCGCGTGGATAGCTTTACTTAGTGTACGTGAGTAGAGTAAAGAGTATGGATTTACTATGGATTTTACTATCTGTAAGCTTGCGTATTTTTGTGTGATCTATGACACATGATGACTTTGTGAAGTTCTTCACTTTGGGTGGTTGCTAGAGAGATTGATCAGCGACCCGTTTTAGAGCAGTGTTGCGGAACAAATGCGTTCTTTAAATAAGCAACACGAGAATTCTATATTTGTATAAAAATGTACACCTCCCACTTATACCTCCTCCTACACTTTCCTTTCTCCCATTTCTCATATGAACTGCTTGATCCCCGGCAGTATAACTCATCTATAACTAATCTTTAATTTTTTAAATTTTCAATTCAATATTCATTAATTTGGAATGCTTATAGTTCAAACTGATGTAATTCCGAATATTCTTTTGTTTAATTTGTTTTAAGTTTCAGAATGGAAAATTTTTCAATTTTTAAGATTTTTAATTCAAGATTCTTCAATTTTTAATATGCATAATTTACAACGATCTAACTTTAAATATTTTTTTAACACGGCACAACTTTAAAAATCTACATTAAGTAAATAATTAGCTGTCGCAGAGCAAAGTGGTGGTAAATTTAAGCTTATCGTCGAAAACGAGGCTAAGTAAAATACAATAATATATTCCGGTTCTTTACATGTATTATATATTATCTAAGTGTTTTAAAATTGATGGTTCTTTAGTCAGTACTTCGAAATAAATTATCGATAATGGGATCCCGATTGGCTTCGCAACTTATTTCCCAGAAGACAATAGTAGTAAAATAATTGAAAACCCAAATTATAATCATATTCGCGACTTCCAATGTATCTGTTAACTGGTTGCAGTCTTTTCATCAAGATTTGGAATAATACACGAAACTTTTTTGGATTTACTATGTAGCACTTTATTCCCTTAAATTTTCTTTTTGGTAAAATTGTTGCTAGCTATTGATATGTACTTGTGATATACTTATTGTAAATAGGTAACTGGTGCAAACACCAAAAAACTTGTGAACATGAAAACATTGTTCTTTTTATAAGAAAGTGTTTTTGAAAATTCCATAAATGCTTTTATTAATATTGTACTGCAACCAAAATAGGAGAAAACTAATAAATAAGTTTAATCCCAATTAAAATATTCCTTTAACTTAAAGCTTTGATAAAATTATCGAATTCGCCACATTATTTTACATTTTCTAAAAATGGCTTTCGTGTAAGGAAGTATATATTTCGCGTGTGCGCCGTTGTATAATTAATTATTTAATGGCCTGGCACTGCCGGCGAGAATTATCTACATGTCCCTTAATTAGATTCTCATCATAATGAGAAGTTTAGTTTTATGTGAAAACTGACTAATGCGGATTTCTTTAAATCTCCGCTTTTCGAAACTCCCTGAATCCCAAAAAATAGGTTTTACGATGATGTATGTCCATCTATTGTCGTCCTTGTTGTTGTTGTCGTTGTCGTCTACACCGGATAACTTTTATAAGACTAGAAATATTGAAGAAGTCAGGTGATGTTAAGTCCTTCTTACGTTTAACGTCTGAGAATATATCAGACGAAAGTGGTGACAAAAGTCAAAACGACTGCTTCCAGACAAAAATAGTGCATTTTATTGTGTCAAGACCATAAATGAAACTAAATCGTATAACGTTTCGAAACTTTTTACCAGTTTCTTCATCAGACTGAAAATTTATCTAAGATATAAATACAAATAAATAGTAATAATAATAAATTGATATAACAAGACAAAAGAGGCTCTAAAAGATTAAGCATTAGCTTATTATTGAAGTCAGGTTAAAAAAGTTAAAATTAACTTAAACAACAATAATGAGTAGGAATTGTTGTGGTTGCTCCTTCATATGCAAAAAATTTAAAATTCTTTAATGAAAAAGATTGTTCAGTTTTAAATTTTGAATATAGTTGTAAAATTAGCCTGTAATACGAAACAGTAACGATTAAAAGTATTACGTTTTTTGAAGGTTATGTTAGACATGAAGTGAAATACTGTGGGTTCATCGAGGACACGATATTGAATAAAAGCCCCAGGTGTAAAAAACACATTTTTCCAGGGAAGTCTAAGTTTTACATTACTTTAGGATGCTTAGAGTGGGCTCCTCGAGGTCACGAGATCCAGCCAATTCTGCAGGTTTAAGAAACACATCTTCTCCGGGGAAGTTTGGGTTTTACAGTAGTTTAGGATGCTTAGAGTGGGCTCCTCGAGGTCACGAGATTCATCCAATGCTCCAGGTGTAAATAACACATCTTCTCTGGGGAAGTTTAAATTTTACAGTACTGTAGGGTCCCTGGAGTAAGATTCTCGAAGACACGATATTGAATCAATGCACCAGGTGTAAAAAATACATCTTCTCCAGGGAAGTCTGGGTTTTAGAATTACTTTAGGGTGATTAAAGTGGGTTCCTCGAGGTTAAGAGAACCAGTCAATGCTCCAGGTGTAAAAAACACATCTTCTGCGGGGAAGTTTGGGTTTTACAGTACCTTAGGGTCCCTGGAGTAACTTCCTCGGAGACACGAGATTGAATCAATAGCCCAGGTGTAAAAAACACATCTTGTCCGGGGAAGTCTGGATTTTATAGTACTTTAGGGTCCCTGGAGTAAGTTTCTCAAGGAGACCAGATGGAATCGAAGTCCTAGGTGTAAAAAACACATCTTCTTAAGGGAAGTCTGGTTGTTACAGTACCTTAGGGTCCCTGAAGTAAGTTCCTCGAGAATACGAGATGAAACCAATGTCCCTGGTATAAAAAAACACATCTTCTTCGGGTCTCATGTCCTCAAGGAACTTACATCAGGGACCCTAAAGTAGTGTATAAAACCTGACTTCCCTAAAGAAGATTTGTTTTTTACACCTGGGGCATTGATTCAATCTCGTGTCATTGAGAACCCCACTCCAGGGATTCTAAAGTACTGTCGAAATCAGACTTCCTCGGAGAAGATGTGTTTTTCACACCTGGGGCATCGGGTAAATCTCGTGTCCTCGTGGAACGCACTGCAAGCACCCTAAAGCACTGTGAACACCATACTTCACTAAAGATGTGTTTTTTACACCTGTTGCATTGGTTCAATCTCGTGTCCTCGAAGAACCCACTCTAGGTACCCTAATTTACTGTAAAACCAGACTTCCCTGAAAATGGGTTTCTTATACCTGGGATATTGGTTCCATCTGGTCTCCTTGAGGAACTTACTTCTTTACACTTGGAGCACTGGTTCAATCTCGTGTCCGGATAGTATGTGTTCTAGGTACTCAGCGTGTGCATGACACGCTCTGGACCTATCCCTGGCAACTTTTTGACAGAAAATGTGGTCACGGTATACGAAGGTGGAAATGACACCATTCTGGCATACGAAAATTGAAAAAAATTGAAAAAAATGAAACCCTCTATACCTGAATTAAGTCCTAAAGATCTAAAGTAAGCAAAAGATTGCTCCTTTGACAAGGACTGTTTTTCTACATTTCTATGAAAGTTTCCGTGCATTTTCTTGTCGAGTAGCTCTTGGCGGAAATTTTCAATCTCTGCTTTCTTTACTTCGGCTTTTGGAAGTGAAGCATCTGGATAGAGTAATTCACTTTCCTCACTTCTGATGTTAAAATTCAGGCCATGTTTCTCGACCGCCTGCTCCGCGGCTTTGTAAAGGAATGCTTCTTTGCCAATCATCTCGTTTTTGCTGACCATATTTACAAGAGGATCCCTGCTATTTGCAACGATGTGAGCTCTACTTAGAACAATTCAGTTATGAAGACATTGAAGATTCAGAAGTCCGCGTCAGCCTTGGCGGCGTGAGATGTATAATCGCGGAACGGACGAATTGATATGCAAGCTCTTATACATATGTATGATCTTACGTGTGGCGATATCAAGAGCCGTAAGCTTGTTTTTCGTCCATTGAATTACCCCAAATAAGTAGAGTAGAATTGGAACCACAAACATGTTAGTCGCAGATACCTTGTTCAACGCTGACAGATTTGAGGATCAAACCTGTGTAGGAAGATGCTTGTATCTGCTTCGAAGAGACTCCTTCACTGATGTTACGTCCTAAATGCGGCGTTGAGGCACGTCCAGGTATGCATAGGTCTCTCCAGTGTCAAGATGTCTAATAACACTTATCTCCACAAGCTAAGGGTCATCGACAACGCCAATACTCTGTCCTTCCTTCAGATGAATCTTGGCGCACTTGTCCAATCCGAATCCCTCCTGTGTACTTCTTGACGATATTTAGAGAAAGTTGAAATTTGCTTTTACCATATAAAATACATGAGCGACCGCATGCTCGCAATGATTAGTGTCGCCGCAGAGGTATCCAGAAGAATTTCATAGTGCGAGAGAGAGAGGCAGAAGTGTGATGCAAAAGGGCAGAGGGCTGATGGTATCGCCCTGGAAGACGCCCCTCTGGGAGGTGACGTTGTCAGTTGTCACACGATAATTTCCAGATGATATAGTGAATCTTGTTTTCCAAAGGGGCATCAATCTCTCTATTTATTTCACTATGTGTGGATGAACCTTCAAGATTTCCAACAGACAGATGATAAGTCTATGAGAAGTTGAATCAAAACTTTTGCAATAGTCAATCCATGCGCTGATGGGCTCCTGCATCTTTGCAGGCGCACCTGCCAAATAGCAGGTTCTCTCGGCAGCCTGCTACACCTTTTTTCGAGCCAAGTTGTTCGTACATCTCACGCCACACAGGCTCAATTCGCCGAACAATCCTGTTGTTTAGGACAGTTGTCAAGATCTTATACAGTGTATTCAAACAAGTTATTGGCCTGTAATTCTCTGGGTTGGACAAGTTGCCTTCTTTGGGTAGGAGTATAATGCGTCCTAAGACCAGTAACTGCGGAATGGGCGTTTACTACTTTAAATATGAGATGAATATGCGGGCCAGATGTTAGTGTGTAGAAGTAAGCTTCTTCCACCAGAAGTTCTTGATACCATTTGGTCCTGCAGCGGAAAAGTTCTTCGTGCCCCTAAGTGTTTTTTTCACCTCTTCGGCATTGATGGATAGACATTCCTCCTCAGATGTTGTCGCAAAACTCCTTGAAGCGGATGATATTATCAGTATCTTCTTTCGGCTACAGAATTTTCGGGTTCTTGTATATCTCACTCCGAAAAGTCTTTACCTCGTTGGGCTTGAGTGTATTTTTGACAAAAAAAAGGGCGATCGCTGAATTGGCGCGACGGATCAGCGAGAAATTGTTGATTCTTCCCGACCCATCTCTTCCTCTTCTGTTTTCTCCTCCTTGCGTCAAATAACACCAGTATTTCTTCAACAATATGCTACCTGACTGTTAGCAGCTTTAACTTGTTCACTGTGTGATTATACGTCCTCAGTTCTTGGGTGAACTTTCGAACCCTTTCCGCGAACAGTCTAACAGATGTTATGTAGCTAATCACACACTGAACGCGGGACGCTTTCTGTCTTGCCCATCCAATCTTCTCGTTCAGTTGCTGCAAGCGTTTTTTGGTCTTTCAGTCCATCATCGGTTTCAGCCATCAATTTGAATCAGCCGAACCTCTCGCAGCATCATACACTCAACGATTGATGGTCCAGAGGTCGGACTGTTTCGAGATATCCTCCTTGTCCTAAAATCGCAATCATTTCTCAGAAGGTGCCTGCTTTACGCGGTTGGTCTTAATGTCGCTTCCTCATCTTCGTCTGCAGCTTGTTCAAGCTGGCATCGTAGCAGTTTAGCAAGTCATCCATGAGTTGATTCGTCCACAATTATTTTTAATTATTTTCAGCGCCCCGAACTCTATGCTGGTAGGCACTGTTTGCCGACCCATTGTCAATTGCTCTGCGCACTCGATCGTTTTAAACCGCATCTACAACTTTTTGGTGGTTTGATGGTGTCATTTTTTGTTACCAAGAGCAGCTAGGGAAAGGGTTCATCCATCCTTGTATACGTGAATTTATAATACCCTAATTCCAATACAAAAATTCCTCTAAACAATTTTAAGGAGTTGTTGCAGAAAGGCGTCAATTTTTGAAGTTTTTGAGGTGTTGGAAAAGAAAGATACATTAGTATTATCATCATATGTACTATTCTTTATCAACATATTATTAATTTATTTTAGTAACGTATGCTTCAACCAATAAATATTTTAACAAATTCCAGTTGAGCAAAAAGAGTTAGATCGGTCAATGGTTGATCAAGTGAATTCAATTAAAACACATGAAACAAATAACCGATCCAAGCAAATGTTGGTGAAGATTAGTTTTTTAACCAATTATTCGTTTTGGCTGTTTATCTGCATTTATTCGATTGAGCATTGGATGATTTAATTATTTTTATTCGTTTGGCATTTCTAAAAGAATTAACTTGTTTAATCACACGGTAGTAATACTTGATATTTTTAAATAAAATCTGATGCTAACTTTTACATTGTTTGAAAAGTACTATTAATTTAGTTTGTTATAGTTATGATAACGAAATATTTCATTGTTCTCGCAAATACAGATCTAAAAATAACTACTTTTATAGGAGGATCAAACTTTATTTTTTTTTTAAATTATTCATAAACGTCAATTCTTTAATACCGAGAAGTTCATCGTTCAGGTTTTGAGTGTACACCAGATATCAAGATTTTAAATATTTCGAAATATTTCACAAAATTGAAAGAGATTTTAAAAATTATCTTTGGGTTTTGAACAGTTAAAAAAAAATGTCCACCTTTGTGAAGTATTAAGAAGAAATTTCTAATTATTTTAAGCGATTTTAGCAAATTTCAAGATTTCAAGAAATTTCAATAGCCTACAAAGAACTTTTAAGAATTTCTGAGTATTTAAAAAAGTTTTATGGATTTTCTAAGTATTCAACAATATTTTAGGAGATTTCACATGACTTCTAAAAGAATTGCAGGTAGCCCGAAAACATTTCTAAGAATTTTACAGATTTTCTAAGGATTTCCAAGAATCTTTTGAGATTTCGTAGCATATGAAAGGATTTTAAGGGATTTTAATCAAATTATTAAGGGATTTAAAGAAATTTCTAGAATTACCGAAGTATTAAAAAAATATTCAGGATTGTTGAAATATTTTTAAATATTTTAATATATTTTGAGATTTTTCCAATTATTTGAAAATATTTCAAGGGATTTTATGGAGTTTTCTTTCTTGAGCTATTGTGATTATGAATGCCGATAAAAAAGGCTTAATCTAAAAAATATAGCCAATTTCGTATAAACTGTCCTAGAATTTTGCAAACAGAATTTCGCAGCTTTTAAAAATAGGATTCTGGTGACAATTAAAAATCGTATTTTTTATTTTTCACAAAATTGAAAACTAGCTTCCAAAATGTGAGGGTGCTGAGTAAGAAAACACAAATTTTGATCGAAGAAAATGCTTAACATCCGAGAAAATGAAATTTTATTTTGACAGTATCGCACTGTGACAGACGATTTTTCTATTCTAATGAGTTAAAAGTAGTTGCATTTGCACAATTTTTAATAGAAACATACATCCGTATCAATAAACTTTGTTAGTAAATAAAACCAAAACAGTTTACAGAAAGTGCTTATTTTTCGAGACAATGAAAACCAAAAATTGAAGTTAGGATTCGACTATGTACTCACCTTCAAATAGTATAAGGAAAGATTATTATTTTCATCGATTTTAATGTGAATAAGTAACTTTTCGCTTTTTTTATTCTTTATGAAACTGTAGAATCGGGAATTATGTTAGGAAGAGTTATGACAGATAATGAAAAACGTCGCGTGTCCCTTATCCTTTTATGGTATATCTCACACCCACAGTTGCTATGCTAAAAAAGCGATTTCGAAAGAAACCTTTTAACACAATGTGTATCACAGTATTTTTCAGAATTTTCCCAGAAATAAACCCATTTTTGAAAAAATGTTCCTTACCCACTTATGATTTTCCACCCTTTAACTGTGTCTTGAGTTAAGACCACATCAGCCTGTCTACTGACCTGGAAAAATAAGTTCTTTGAAACTTTAGTTTCCTCTTAATTAAGTTAGCAGAAGCAATATGATTGAAGAGCCATCAAAATATCAATCTATAATATTCCAGATGAAAAGATCAAAAAGGGGAATTTAACACTCGGAAATGAAGCGTTTGTCAGCTGCTACTTTTATTATAAATATAGTGTCGACACTGCTATCTTCTAGTCGTCATCTTTATGCTTCCCTCTTTCCTTGAATACAATTTTCATCTCTCGTTGTCCCAAGAAAATATTGCCTCGTGTTTACGTTCCCAGAGGAATCGAAGTGTTGTTTAGCAAAAAAGGAAAACGGAGAGGTAAACGTAACGATAAACGGAAAAATTGATGTGGTGGTATAGTAAATGTGTGCATACGTTTATGCACATAAATTACATATGTAGAGAGTTTTTGAATTATATTTATAGAATGGCTATTTACGTGAAAGAAGTATTTTTCCATCGAATCTTTTTCATAAATTCACTGAAAAAACAAAATGTAATCTTCACATCGATTTAATAGTAATATTTACTTGCAACAAAACTTACTTTCACGTTAAGATTTATCCATCACATTGGAAATGGTTACCATGTCAATTCTATTGAATCTTGTTTTGTTTCAAAGCGAAAATATTCTACTTTATTACTCGAAAATTACTCGCAACAAAAATTCACTTCTTTTTTTTCTGTGTGTTTTACTGTGATTTCAAGTTACAGAACAGATTGGGGAATCCTGACTGAAAATTCGCAAAATAAATACTGAAGGTAAATTCCAGAATATGTGTGTAAAGTTCTTAATTTTTGAAAATTATTGCAAAATTTTATAATATTTAAAAAACATTCTAAAATGTTCCAGAATAGTTCAGATATTCTAAGTTCTGGATTTCCTAAAAAATTTCAGAATTATAGAATAATCCTGAAAATTACAAAACACTCTAGAGCATTCTTAAAAAGCCCAGAAGATTCTAAAACATTCAACAGTATTGTAGAAAACTTCAAACTTGTTTTATTTTTATAAATTCAAAGTCTAGAAAAAAAAATTCCAGTAAATTCTAAAATATTGAAGAGTATTCGAAAATATTCCAAAAACAGTTCAGAACACTTCAAATCAGGAACGTTGCAATATTCCAGAATAGTCTACATATTTAGAACATTTAAAATCATTTTAGAATATTCTATAAAATGTTTAGAATAATCTAGAATAGATTAAAGCATTCTAAAAGATTACAAAATATTTGTGAAAGATATAATACAAGATTGTACTAAATATATGACGAAATGAACATATACTCTGTGTGCCACATTACCCTTTTTGCCACGTTACTATAAGTGTCATATTATCCCATTTTCTCATTATCCCTATGTGCCAAAAATCTGCAAAAACCGATGTGCAACATCACCTTACGTTCAACGTTGCCGGGTTTTTTAATTCAAGAAAACTATTTTTCTGAGTGCTGTATCATTTTACCCATCTTATAATTTAACTTTATTTATGAGTATTTTATCTGCCAAGTGCAAAGAAAGGCACATTAAGTGCCATGAAATGTGCCAGAAAAAAATTCCCTCCTTTGAGCCAAATTGGTTAATATTAGGACGTGCCACAAAGGCCCGGAAAATCCATCAAGATTAACATGAGACCATTTTGGGTCAAATAAAAATAAGTTATGGCAAAAAAGGGAAAAACGTGAGCTTGTACGTGTTAATTTCACACATAATTGGCAATTCAAGTATTTTAGGGCATCTTTGAGGCTCCATAATGGGGGTGGGGGGTTAGAAATGGTTAACATTCAAATTAATTTAGCCAAAATTATTTACTGGACTTCCCTAAAAATTCCGATAATCTCCTGCGAGTTAACTTGAAATCCAAAAACGTGAATCTTATTTTTCCGAAAACTCGATTTTTGCCTTTGCGGCACGTTTTAATATCAACCGGTTTGGCTTAACTCAGGGGAACTTTTTTTCTGTGAAAATAACACACGACATGAGAGCCTTCGACTACTTAGGCGTACATTCTTAATTAACCGATCCACAGTTTCCCATTTACTTTTACCAAAATTCTGGTGGTTTGGGTTCCACCTGAAGCAATCTGTATAAGTTAAGGTAAAAAATAGGCATGACATATAGGTATCATTTTCTAGATTGTAGCTAGAAAAACAAATTTTTTATAAATTTGAAGGACTTAAAATGCTGATTTGATACAAATGAAATAAAGCTAGATAAGATAAATGGAAAAGATAAAAATGGATGTAATTAATTATGGAATAGTCGAGGTAACCCAGTCGTTATTTTTCCAACATCAGGATCCAATCGTAACGACGCGAAGAACTGATCCTAGGAAGAATTTGGTCCCCGACAAGGTGCATTTATCGGCGTAATTTACGGTTGGCAGGAATGCGTATCGACTCGAGTGTTCTCGGTCGTGCAAAATAAATCGTCGGATTACGTTTGGTCACTGTATCAAGTAAGGACATCGAATGGGCAACTTAGTCTCTGAGATGTAACACAGTGGCAATCGGCAAAAGATATCGTCGAGTCTACAGCGACCTGATTAACTTCAGTTATCAAAAATGTCAAGCTAAAACTGAAGTCTAGATTGATAAACATTGAAATTATGAATGATATCTTGAATTATATTTACTGGAGTAATGAGAGTTGCATGATCAACATGCAGGTAAGAAGTCCCTATACAGTAAAATTTGATTTCCCTAAAACATTAAACTTGGAAAAAGTTGAATCTATTAAGGATTTCATTTTACTTTTTAATTCAGAAATATAAATTTTTGTGTTATTCTCAATTATATCCCATCTTTTGGAAACAATTCCCACGAAACATTTGTGAAAAGAGAAATTACATACTGGGATAAAAGAACGTAGCTATCTGGAGTCTTTATTTTAGTTATGATTTCTTTGGCTGTAATTAAATTTTTAAATAAGGTTTATGTTCAGGAAGAGCATTAAAAATGACTTACCTTAGAACGGATGAGATGGAAAATCTTTTATGTTTTTGACGTCTAGGAATGTAATATATATGAAGTAGGTGACAAAGATCTACGACGGCTTCCAGACAAGTATTTTTATTATCTTGATTAAAATTTTATTGAGTTTAAGAGAAAAAACTGAAGATAACATGACGTTCCGGAACCTATACAGATTCCCTAACCAGATTAAATTATCTAAAAGAATGGTGTAATCTTAATATTAACAGTATACGAAGAAAGGTTAAAAATAGTACAAATTAAATTAGCACATATTATTATCACTTCAGCAAATATAAACTACTTCAATTTTCTTGTTTTGACATCTAATAATGAGCAATTAACTAACTTAATTTGTACTGTTTCTCACCAGTTTTCGTATACAGTTAATATTAAGGTTATACAATTATTTCAGATTATTTAATCTGATAAGAGGATTTGTGCAGGCTCACAAACATATATTTTATCTGGAGAAAAAATCAGTTATTAAAAAAAAAAATTTGTGATCATTTTTGTATTTTTCATTAAAAATATTAATGTTTTTTGGTAAAAAAATAATAAGAAATGCACTAGTCAAAAAGAAAGCTTATTTAGAATAAAATATATGCTCGCCAGAATATTGTGTTGGGTACTGAAGATTTGAAACTTTTGAACATTCACGTTCTTAAGCATCGGACATCCAAACTTTAAAACACTATAAATTTCAAGTTTTAAGTGAGCAATGTTTAATTTCAGAAACATTTTGAACATGGTAAGTATACTGTGTGAATTAATGATAGTCTAAAGCTTAAAATGCATAGCTTAAACTTTGAAGATTTCAAAATGTGTAACACTGAGTTCATAAACCTCCTAAGACCTAAAGCGTTAAAGCGTTAAAGCGTTAAAGTTACAAAGTTTAATTATAGTATAATTTTGAAGCTTTTACATCACAGGGTTTATTTAGGAAAATTGGCAATCTCGCCAAAACAGAAACTTTGAAAATGTATTAAAAAGGAAAGAAAAAGGAATCTTGGCGAGATTTTCTCTTTTGCTTTAGTAATAATAATAATCTCGCCAAGATTTAATTGTTTTCCTTTTTAATACATTCTCAAAGTTTTTGTAATTTTTTCAATTTAATAAATTTATATATCTCTTAGAATAAGTGGCAAGCTTTTGAATATAAGTTTTTATTAAATCAAATACTTGTTTTATAGTATAATTATAAAAATGTATACTCAAACAATTATATTGTACGCAATTTGTATTAATATTTATATTATATAATTTAACATGTTTCTATTAATCTAGGTGAACAATTCGTTAATTTTTTCATTCAGAGACAAAAGAAAGAAAACGAAAGTTTCATATGATGACATGAAGATGTTACAAATTCTAAAACCCCTTCAATTGGATAAAAATTGGACGAAGATCTGTTAGTCATATTCATACAGATTTATCTTTAAATTTGTTTACAATTCGGTTGAATAGTGTAGGCTGTAGGTGTGTCTAATTAGTAAAAACCGATTTTTATTTATAAAGAGTACTAAAACTTGAAAATTAATCAACGAATAAAAAATTTCTGAAAAAAGGAAAAGTATGCAACAGTCATAAAGAATGAGAGGATTGAACAAGTTGATAAGTACATGTATCTTGGTAGTTTGATAAAAAGATTGATGGAGAGATAGCCATGCATATAAACGAGGGTAGGAATGTTATCGGCAGGGTAGGAGCCATTACCTGAAGTGAAAATATATCAAATAAAGCTAAAATTGCAATATATAATTCTGTACTCGCACCCGCTGTGCTGTATGGTAGAACAACCTGAATTTACAAAGGAAGGGGTGAAAGTAAAACTAACGCAGTTGGTATGCAGTTCCTGCGCAATGTATGCGGTAAAACGCTGATGGACAAAGTCAGTATTGACCGGATTCTCAAAAAATTTGTTGAAGAGGATACACTCTTTGACAAAAGCGAAGGAAATTTGTTGAGATAATTTGGGCATGTATGAAGACTGTCTGAACCGTTTCCAATTGAAACACATAATATTGCACAATCACCGCATGTGAGTACCCGCGCACTGCTCCTTTCAACTACGCTGCTGGTGTTTTTCAGGCAAGTGTCGCAACTGTCTCTTACCCCTTGATCTGAGAAATTGCGTGGGCCAGCAGTTATAGGAATTACGAAACCGGGGGTAACTAAAGCGCACCTCTGGTGTAAATGGTAGCGTATTCAGACACAGAAACACAAGAGCTTGAATGAGGAAATGTATCGACGAAAAAAAACGAGGCTAAAGAGGTATTCCAGGATAGAAAAGTGTGGCGCAAAATAGTTTATGAGAAATGCAAGGTGAAGAGTGTCAGTGAGATGAGAGACGCCTGAAACTAAAGACCTTGGATACTAATGGGTCCGAGTGGAAAACGACAATGACTTTGTGAAGCTCTTCGCCTGGGTTGCTTGCTAGAGAGATTAATCAGCTACCTGGGTCGGAGAAGTGTTGCGCTTAGAACCGAGTAAGTCACGCTAGCCCCGAAATGAATCTAGATTAATGGTATGATAATACAAGTTAATTTTGAACCAAAACAGATTAATTTTTAACCAGACAGTTGCAGTTTAACCCAAAAAAGTCTAATTTTCAACAACATAGTTGAATTTAAAAAAAAATGATCACTGTGATGCCGTTGCTAAATGAATAAGAATTTTTTCATTTAAAGACTGGAGGATAATAGTTTTAATAAACATTCAAGTAAATTTGTAATATTTAAAAAAAAAATTGGTTAGAAAATTGTAAATATTACATTGAAAATCAAATGTCGGACCAAACAACATTTTAGGTCCTAAATAAATTATAAAATTGTACGATTGTAAAACTAAATATTTACGGTTATCAACAAATTTCATTGCCTAAGTTTAGAAAATCTTAGTAAGATTTTAGGGCTGTCGAAGCAAATCTCTCGGTATCTTACGTAAGGGGAGTGGGGGTTGAAAATTTCAGAAAAACACCTTGCGTAATTTGCGAAGGAACCCTCATTGGTTTATTCACTTATTATTATTTCATGAATCTATGATCATTACAATTAATAATAACACTAATGTTAATAGCTACGACTCAAATTATTAGGTAAATTACAAGAAATACCATCACAATTATCAATAATGTGACGTACTTTGTTTATATTTATTGTACTAGGTATTACAGTAAGTACTAGATTGTGATGAAAACCAGCTGTTTACAATAAAATCTGTTCAACTTTTATTTTTTAGTGATTCGCAGACTTGAAAATATCTTACATAAGAAAGGGCTTTAAACACATATCCCCCATCTGAGACAGCATAGAAAAAGCCCCCCCCCCACCCTAGAAAAAAGACTTAATTTATGCACGGCCCACAGTAGTGATGGGACATCGATATCGAAATATCGGAAATATCGATATTTTGGTTCCAATATATCGATATTGACATATCGATAGTACTCTATTGATATATCGAGTTGTATATCGATAT
>CAKNWT010315528.1:16193-36954 GCA_932066315.1 Andricus coriarius
TTCCTGTTCTTACTTCGCAGTTTCGTGTTTCGTTCATTGTTTGTTGATTTTGCGGAGTGAATTAAACATGTCTCCTTTCGTACTCAGTTAAATTAATAATTAATAATAATAAATTTATTTATTTAAATTGGTAATTTCAATTTGGAGTTAATCTTGTGCGCATGCGCAATATTTTATTTCGATATATCTGTCACTATCGATATTTCTTTTTAATATCGATATTTTTTTTAAGTATCGATATTGTCTTTTCGATTTTATCGATATCTTAGATATTGATACTTTTGTTTCGATGTCCCATCACTAGCCCATAGTGGGAGGTATTGGGAATTTACTGTTCATAATCCGCTACAGCCCACAATTTTGATCGATTTTAATGTTTTTTTTTTAGAAATACTAAGAAGAGTTCCCTCAGGACGACTACAGGCCCGATTTTTTTAATTTGCTCTGTGGAACATATTATTTAAAGAAAAATATCAACTTTCAAATTAATTCTATTTTATAATAAATAGCTGAAGAAATATAAAAATGTGAAATATTTGTATTGTTAATAACAATATTATAAACAAGTTAAAAAATTGAGCATTTTCCATTGGGAAGAAAGAATTTTTCCTACAAAATCATGGTGCAGCTATCTCATTGGTTATATTTCATCGAGAAAGTGTTACACCAATTCACGAGTGTTTTTGATATTAAAAATTTTTTTTATCAACCATTATGTATAGCAATTTATGTATGAATAAACGGTTTTTTCGTCATGATTATTCTAATGCATCTTGATAGTGTCACCTCAGTAAGCATCTTTGTCAGTAATTCTCAGTTAATATTATTATCCAATAATAATTATAATTCATGATGGGGAATTATATTGACCCTCTGGTATAAAATGAGTAGGTGTTTGTTTGTATGGGCTTTAGGGTCCAGTAATTAAAAAACCGTGTTTTTTTAATCAAACGTTTCGACTCATGTGGGAGTCCTCTTCAGTGATATATTTCTAAACAAAATTTTTTTTACATTTTCAGTAATATGCTTTCGCTACAAATAACAGTGACTGAAATATATAATTTTAGAATGTAAAAATACACTTATGACTCTTTTTCTCTTTTTGTACATTTTGTTCGAAATACAATAATTTTTAAATATGCAAAGAAATTAAGGAAGATAAACTGAAATGTAATTAGTTGTGAATGATTGCAACTAATTCACGATAAAACATAGATGAAATAATAAATAATATTAATCACTACTGTTTTTTAATTGAAATTTTTCTAATAATTTGTCGATCTCTGCATCAAGTTCTGCTCCATCTTTCTCCCATTCATGGCTTAAATCTTAAATTTAAGAGGAAATTTTATTTGTTTTAAGAGACAGCCTTTCGACACAACAGGTCATTTTTCTGCATGATTATTATAATTTATTCTAATTTATTAATTATTCAAAGCCTTATACCGAGCTAGTCGCTTAATTTATATTTTATTTTACGAAAATATCTTTATGTAAGTATAAGTAGTGAAAAAACCCTTTATTCCCATAGAAAAATAATTTTCCTTAATTCTTTTGTTTATAAAAGTTACAATTTTCCTTAATTCTTTTGTTTATAGAAGTTACAATTTTCTATTATTACTTAATATTAATTGAGAATTACTGACAAAGCTACTTATTAAAGTACCTCTATCTTGATGCATTAGAATAATCATTACGAAGAAAACCGCTGATTCATTGGTAAAATATCTACACATGATTATTTATCTTAAATAATCATAAGATTGTTATTGACAATACAAATATTTAAAATTTTAATATTTCTGCAGCTATTTATTATAACTTAGAATTAATTTGAAAGTTGTTTGATGAAACAAATAAATTAAATTTGTTTATTAGAATATTTATAATAATGGTAATTGTTAACTAATGGTTATTAAATATTCCAAATACTATATTCCTACGTGATATTCAGTAATTTTGCAAGATACAGTTTTTTGTTGCGGTTGAGAACCGCATAAACATAATTGTTTATATTAATTGTTTATAACAATTGGCTTCAATCCTAAAATAAATATTTATATTCCTAAAGTGTATCTGCAATATTTCTGATAGATAGCGACTTCTCTTAAGTCTTTTCACCGGAGAAAAAAAAACATTCGTAAAATGTCCGATTTTGAAAGTGCGAAATTACAAAATCGGACCTGAAGTCGTCCTGCAGGAACTATTCCTGAGTATTTCTAAAAATAAAGATCAAAATCGGCCAAGGATTGTAGAATGTAGTGGATTATGAACAGTAAATTCCCAATATGTCCCACTCGTGGCCCCTTAGCGAGTGTACAAAACATGCATATGTTAATTTTTCTGTGCTTAATTGTCGATGAAACTGTCTTCATGGGTAGGAAAATGAAAAAATTCAGTTAATTTAATTACGAAATTGTGTATGTATGAAAAATTTGTTAATGTACTGGAAGAAGAGAGTACAAATAAGGAGAAACAAAGAGGGGAGCGAAGAAGGAACACTAATGCGAGTCTTGCAATAATTCACAAGTAACATCTGCAAGGTGGAATAGTTAGAATCTCATTTTCGTCTTCAGTATGGTTCACTACCTCTTCTATTTGAAAATTTAATTATGGAATCAAGTGAACGACTATATGGGGACAAAACATTACGTAATAGCTTTCCTTATGGAGCATAAAATTGATATCCGCGGTTATGAATTATTTAGGAAGTTAAAAAGTTTTAGATGTAATGGTAAGTAGTTTAACAATTAGTATGACATTTAAAATCAATGCTAAATTCAAATAATTTATCTTTAGAAAAATGATAGATTTTTCTTGAATATTGGTATAGAATTACAGCGGAATTTATTCAGTCATATTAAATATTAATGGCATTTACAGGTGTCTGATAATTAAATCTTTGGTTGAATATGGTAAATATAATTTCCAAAGTGAATATGCAATTAAACAATATAGAATCAACTAAAAGGAGCGTTAGGTTGACTTATAAAATAATCATACAGCAAAGAATATTGGCCGATAATTAGAGACGAATCGGATAAAAATTAATAAAGTTCCAATTGTAACGTCTTGATCCGACTTTGGATCGCGAAAGATATTGTATATACTGATGTCGCCTATTTTCACGGCGCAAATCGTTATTATAATTATTGTTATTATGATTATGTTGATGAGCAGCAACTTAATGGTACTGTGGAGGGACTACACGTAGTATGTGTGGGAATTCAAAATGATAATGATTAGCTACACCATCTATCATATTTTCAATTCGATTGTTTTCTTGTGTGTTTACTAAAATCATTCTCCCTACCCGATTAAATAATGGACGAATATCACCAGTGATGTTTGCTGCAACTATGTAAGGCCCATCTTGAATGAAATTCACATGTCCTTCGAGTCGTATAAGATTATGATGATGATCCTCGTAAAAAGGAACATCATCCAAATTCAGAGGAAGCCTTTCAGGTAGTACAAAATCGGATTGTGAACTCAATTCTGTAAAAAGAAATATAAATGGATTAATCAGTACTGCTGGTACCAAATCGCCACTAAAGAAAAATAATACCACAAATATATTTTATCAAAAGAACTATGCGTTTTCAACCTTTATTGGTTTGGCGGTAGAATTCCTAATCGATTTTAATAAAACTTTGCTGAAAGCTGTAAAATCAAAAACTATATGAATTGTGTGAAGAATTGAGCTTGATAAAGTCAAAACTGTACAATTGTCAGTCTGGAAAACTATTAAAGGTTCGGACTTCGCACATTTGTTAATGGCTACAAGCTTTACTGGACATATGCAATAGGTTGTCGAATAAAAGTTTATTTTCGTATTTTAAAAACGATACTTTCAAAGTTTCTTTCTTCTGGCAAAAAACTACTTCCACAAATTTCATTTTAATTAAAAAAAATGATCAGACGTGTCGCTGGGCCGTTTTAAGTCTGAAAATGAATTTTCATTGTTTTCAATTTGCTTTTATTATGAACTTAAAACTAAAAAATTCTTTTACCCCTAGAAAGTTTGTTATTTATTGAAGAATGGAGAATGAGAAAAATCAAAGATTTTAATGATCTTTGAAATCTATTAAATCCCTTTGAATTTTTTAGAGGTCACCATGAACTATTTGGTATTTCCTTGAAATCCACTGAATTTAATAGATCTTTCTTGGATTTTGAATTATTTTAATTTACTCTCAAAACCTTTAGGTTTATCTTGGTCTCTTATCAATTTTATCCGATTTCTATTATTTATTTCCAGTGATATAAATTCAATGGAATTTTTTCGATGTTTGAAATTTTGTTTCATTCAATTGAATGATTTTTTATTCACCCGGATATTCTTTAAATTCATCTTGGATTCATAACAAGTTTCGAAAAAGTACTCTAAATGTTCATATTCAGAGGTTTCTTATCGATATATTAAGCCAAAGTTACCCTCGAGACTATTAATTCTAGCAGATAAGAATCATAAAAAGTTAAATGTTATGCTGTTTACTGAAATAAATTCTGGGATATTATTTGCTATAGGATTAGTGTAAAGAATTTGTTAATACATTAAAATGTATTTAACCTAAAACAGACGTATTACTATTTGGAACTGTGAAGATAAAAGGTAAACGAATACTTATATGGTTTAGGTAGTTATTTGATTTGGGAATTCCATTTTTTCAAGAAACTTCCATGAACATTATGTCTGGATCACCTCAACATTTGGCTGAAAGAAAGCTTCGTTAGTCCCACTCCAGAATCTTTTCCAAAATAACCCATTAATAAAACTTTTTTTTTAGTGAAAAATGAAGGATGATGTTTTTATGTTTCAAGAGGAATATTTCCCATAAAAATTCTTGCTCTAGCTATAATACATAGCCATAATGGTATGATTAAATTAGCCAATCCGTGTGGCTCTAGATGAGAGAGCAATACAATATGGTCTACCAAAAACAACCTATCCCTCTTTCCTTATTCTTTCTCCGTCTGATTGATTAAAATGGATAGTAAGATTATTACTTACTTTGTTTTACTATATTTTTTATGGAATTTAAATTTTCTGGATTAACTAATCGTAGCTTATATAAACTTCTAGGCCCCGTGTAGTTTCGAAATACAACAAAACTTGTATCGACCCACTTAAATGCTGCGGAAATGGGCTTTTTGAAATTTATGTACTCATACACAAATATCCTGCAATTAAAAATGCAATAAAAAATATAGATATGATATATTTTTATGCTTACCAATAGAAATAAAGAAAACTGTTGAAGCGATGAGTAGAATGCCAGTATTGAGCTTCATTTTCTCCACGTAAAACAAAGCGGAGAACTGAATAGACAACTTAACTGTAATGAATATATAACACAATTTTTCGTAGACGAGTCAATATCTCATTCCTGCTTCGAAATTTTGTCACACATTCCAAAAATATTGGTTTCGATGATTAATCGTAAATACGAGAATGGGAACTGGATAAGGACCAATGTTTCAAAATACTGATTTTTTTTACTTCAACTTTATTAAAACAATAAGAAGACAATATTTGTAGGTAAAGCCATATACAATATCATAACGTATTTCTAAGTTACTGCCTGAAAATTAAAAAATGAGAATTATTATTTACACAATCACCTTATATGTATCAATATTAACTTAATAACATATTACGGCATTAGTTAGAAAAAACTGTGTCATAAAATCATATTAGGTAATATATTTAAGCAGAATGTGATATATATTTTTCGATATAAAGATATCATAAATTACCGCACACTATCCAGACAAATGTCATATATTATTTTTTATATATCTTTAAGACGAAAAAGATTCAACTTATTCTAAAAATAAATAGTTAAATTGCCTCCATTTAAAATCGAGCAACACAAATAGACAAACTTGAGTTCTTTTACGCTTTTTCGTTAATAACTTGTCTGATAACAAACAAACAATTCTAATATTGATGTTTAGGTAAATCTTCAATGTTTCTACCAACAACCTAAAAATGGATTTTTGAAAAGTGAGCTTGTAGAAGAATACAGAACGATTGAAGTGAGGTCAAAATAGGTTAGTAAAAAATAGTGTCCGGCAGCTTCGACCACTGCAAACTACAATCACAATAACTGTAAAAATACGTAAAATTAATAAATAAAAATTACAGAACAACTATCCAAAAAGTTTATATTTTAGGTAATTTCACATTAACTTTGGAATTCTTGTGCCCTGCTGTAATTCCATCTCTTCGATGCTTGCTATATTACATTTTAGATTTTTGTTTTAATTAAACAGTGTCAACTATAAAAATCACGAAAAAAAATCTGGACAAACGTGATTTTTATTAAGAATAATTTTATGTGAAAATATTGTACATAAATCCAGTGCGTTCCTCACGGAAATTCATATCAACCTAAATCTACCGCAGCTTTGAAAGCTTAATCATGTTGTTTTAAAATAAATTTCTTTCAAAAAGTGCAGAGATACGATTATCAGAGTCGTCTAATGATTTTGGAAAGAATTATCATAAGAAAATTCTTTCAAAAGTACGTAAACGTATTTTGTAACTTGTGAACTTCAAGCATGCCCCCTCTAGGATTAAGTTTACACTTTCATCATTAATATTTCTTTAAATATGAATTCTATTCTACATTTCTAACCTCGATTAAATTCCGTATTTCTCGTGAGCCAATGCAAATCGTTTTATAACCCAAAGATTATTAGGCTCAAAATAAGGATCGGTTTTTATAAAGCAACTGCTGCATATTTGAAATGACCCATATCGAAAGAAAAAACGGTCTAAAAAATTACTTCGCTTTGAAATTATTTCATGACTTATTGGTTTGTCAAAATTTAATGACATAGAATTCTTATTTTTCATAGATTATATCCCACATAATCTTTATAAAATACATTTTCTTCTAAGCTGAGGTTATTTTAATTTCCCCTATATCTCAAATAAAAGTAAATTTTACTAAAAATGGTGCATTCCAGCTAGACAAAACAAGAAAACATCATGATCGATAAATTCAATTTTAACCTCCTTTCCGGCTCATTAGAGACAAATATATAACATAAGAAATAAGAGGGAGAAAAAGGAAAAAGTCTATAGCAAAACCAACCTCTCGCTCTTTCTGTACGCTTTCCCGTTTTTTTTTACACTACTACGGACCAACATGATTAGACGCCAATTTATACTTCCTCATCCGAGATTATTTGTAGGGAAACTTCCAGTATGAATAACGGAAACAAATATAATTTAAATTTCACGTAATACTTGAAAATAAAAACATAGAGATTGATATATAAGGCTTTATAATCGAAAACCCCATCCCAAACTTTATTATATCTTGAGACATCCTTTTTTAAATAAACAGCTTTGTTACCCTGTCTCTTTATGAATAGCATCTACGTGAATTCTCTCTTTTTCAATTTTTCTCATGATAAAGCATCTCGCAATCATCCTAATTAAAATTATGTCCATTTGTGATTCTATGTTATGAAAGGACTGAGTGATATAAAGGATTATTATTTTGCTGTTCATATCTCCTTCCTTCGAGTGTCCCACGCATTGGCTTATAAAAGTCTAATATGTCTAAAATCTACTTCCTCATACCTATATTTCCCTATTTTTCAATCATATTACTCTGGAACTCCCTTTAATTTCAGTTTCAATGGCAAATTGTAATCTTGAATGAATACTGTTCAAAGCATTTAAGAGAGTATCAACATTGTTTGCATGTACACAAAGTGCAGAATCACCAACATATCTTGCATTAAAGTCTGAATTAACATTCATTTTTTCGAATGGAGTGTCTCATATGGAATGTTTGGAAATGTACCTATTACGTCAAAAGAAACCAAAATGTCATTCGATGCATTTTCAATCATCTTCATTAAGGTTTTTATTGATATTTTTGAAAGTTTGATGGATTCTTTAATGATTTTTCTGACAAGTAACTCTTCTAATTTTTTAGTAGGTGAATCTATATTGTAGAAATTATTGATCGTAAAGGCTAGTTTATTTTATGGGCCTTTAGCAGTGTTAGCAGTTCGCAAATTAAAGAATAATGAATTAAGCACTAAATAAGTATAAAAACGTATGTGAAAAGGGATTTGAACACACAGATAAATAAAACACTATGACTGGGATAAATGGAATCTATATTCAAGTAATAATGTTACATGAAAGAAAAAGATAGTTCCGAGATAATACTTTAAGTGAGCTGAACCTTACGCGTCAATGGTCTCACTTAGACTGACTGCAAATTTTGACCTGCTTGACAAAACTCCCTCAAGACCCTTTGCGTACTTTCGCACCTAAATGTCTTTAGTTCTAACTCTAATACAAAACTATTCACCGTTGCACTTCCAACAAGCAGACTGTAGGCTAAAAAGAGATTTGCATTGTGTCACTATCAAAACTTTTAATATTTTTAACTAAACATTTTTGAATCCTCATCCTCTATAGAACTTCAAAAGCACCCTTTTGAAGTATTTTTGTAGGATCATTTGGAATAACTTGATAACTCTCTTCGTCTTTAAAGATATGCAGCATTTTCCGATTATAAACATTTCTGAGAATTCCTACTGTAATACTCCCTTAGCAGCCACTCTTAATGGAATTCTACATAATTCAGAAAAAATTGTTTTCAAGAGACCCTCTTCTGACTGTCTTCTTAATAAATTTTGGGGAATCCTATTACTTAGGACATCTTTAGATAAAAAAAGTTTGATCTAAATTCTTCTACCTTGTTATCTGATATTATTGTGATATTAGCTCAAAGCCGGTGGTAGTTGAAAATTTTATTTTGATTTCTAAGCTTTTTTGTGTTATGATTTGGGTACATACAATTATTCATAAGAAAGTCGATTTTATTTCAATCTTAATAGAAAAATCTTTTGATTCTTCTCAACAGGCATTGTAGTGACGTTTAAATATAAAGAACGAAGCAAACAGTAACCGAATTTGTGGTTCGAAAAATGCAATCTAACCAATGTAATATATTAAGAAAACGTCGATTTTCCTGCATGGCAATAAATCAGGCTTGCGAGAAGAACTGCACGTGAAGTCCTGAGGATTATTTACTTCCCCAAGCCATGTTTCCGAGATTTTCTGTTTTTGGGGTGCGACCCTCTCTGTAAACAAACGATGACCCCCCATTGCTTGAGTTTACACGAGGCTGGCCTTTCGATGAATATCGTATAGGAGGGTCCAAACGTGATTCGTGGCAACTTGCACTCAAATTCAAATTACTCGCATTGCCTCGATGATTGTTGAGTCGCAATGCAGTCGTGGTGCATTATGTCACGCATAATGACGAACTCGCATGAATGCTTGGCATTTGTGGCGCTCACGCCGTTTCGGTCGCCGACAAAGGGTAAAATTGTTTCGTCATCCCAGTGGATTTTTTACACTCAAAAGTCACATGGCTTTAACCCCCACTCTATTCCTTTGTCTTTTTCATTGTAACTTGGAAGTACTAGGTCCTGGTCTTCATCTTTTCTCGCACCAATTTAAGGAGGGAGTCGTAAATCTTTTCGGGTACTCTTCTAGTGTGGTCCAACTCGAAAAAAAATAAGCATTTGTGTGCTTTTCAAATAAATAGAGCGGAAACACTGAATTATGTCTGGAGAGCATATATGTGGTCATGTATATGTTCAAGATCTTTCGGAAAAGAATCTTAATTTTGATGATGATATAATCTTGGACAGGAGTAATGCGTTTGGCTTATTTATTATTCAGGGCCTGTGCTTAAATTGCGCTAAGTCTTTTGGATAGAACCGGTTAGGTCGAAGATTGTTCTATGCTGTCTTACGTGTGGGGGGGGGGGGGTGTTTAAAACCATTCAAACCGAATTTATTGTAAACAGCTGTTTGACAGCGCAATCCAGTGCTTTCTGTAGCACCGTGTACATTCATATGAGAAAATGAGGAAGCGAATTGTACCAGGTGGTACCAGGGGGGGGGGGGATATATATATTTAGATTATTCGATAATTCCCGTGTTGTTTATTTAAATAACACGTTCGTTGAGCAACACTTCTCTGACCCATGTCACTGATCAATCTCTCTAGAAAGCACCCTACCTAATAATATTATTCATACCTAGTAATATTAGTATTAGCATTAAATGTAATAATTATAAATTCACGAAACAATAATCGGTCATCTATAAATTATGTAAGGTGTTTTACTGAAATCCCCCTCCCCCCCCCCCGCTCCATCATGTAACATATCGTGAAATTTGCTCCAACCATACCAAAATCTATTTTGTTTATTGCAGGGTTTAAATTTTTCGCCCTTTTTCTCATTTTGCCACTTAATTGCGAACTGAATTAATAGAACCCAATAAGATAATCCAAATACTAAAAAGTTTTAATATTTGGTTCAAAATTTAAGTCGTTTAGTTGAAAATTCAATAATTTGATTGCATCTTTTTTTGTCCACTAAAAATTGTTTCGAATGTAAATTCAACTATTTTGTTGAACATTTGTCTTTTTAGCTAGAAAAATGTATATCTTTCTGTGTGGAAAATTTGTATTTTCGGCTGGTGAATTCAACAATTTCATAGAAAATTGTTTTTTTTTTATATTGAAAATTAATTTGTCTACTGAAAATTTATCTTTTTAAATCAAAATTCATTTCGTTTTTCGAAATTCATCCTTACTGGTGGCAAATTATTCCTCTTAGTTGAAAATTGAACTATTTGGTAAAAAACTTATGTATTTTGTTACAAATTCGTCTTTTTGTTCAAAAATTAATTTCTTTGTTTAAAAATGCGACTTTTTAGATTAAAATTAATCATTTATAGTGAAAATTTATGTTTCTTAGTTACATTCAACTGTTTTCGATTTAAAATTAAAAAAAGTTTTGGTTGAAATATCAACTATTACATTTTTTGTTAAAAGCTTTTAGGTTGATAATTCAACTCTTTGATTGAAAGTTTAAATGCCTTATTAAAAATTCTTTTTTTTTGAAGATTTATAATTTTCTGATTTAAATTTTGTCTTCTTGACTTGAAACTTCTATTGTTTTGTAAAAAATTAAATTTTTTATTGAATATTAATTTTTCTAAATGAAATTTTAACTATTCGATTGTTGATTAAATATTGATCTTTTTTAGTTAAAAATTTTTACTATTTGGTTAAAAATATATGTAATTTTTTTAATTTAAATTTAAAAGAGTTTTCTTGGTTAAAATATCTACTATCACATTATTTTAATTCACATTTTTTGGTTGAAAGTTTATTTTTATAATAAGCAACGCTAAACCATATTTGAAGCCGGGATACTTTGCAAATAAAGAGCACAAGGAATTTCTCGGAGAACTCTTTCGGATGTGCAAACTTTTATATTAATTTTTTTGGTATCTTTGATTGTTACCAAGAAAAATTCAAAATTTTGTTTTATCAACAAAATTATCTTGTCCTGAAAAATGGATCAACCGGCATGAAAAGGCCAAATTCAGCAAAAAAAAAATTGGCAGAAAATATAAATGTGGATTTCTTGTGTGAAAATCAGCTCCTAATATTTTTAAGCAAGCCGCCACCATTTTCGCCATTTCAAACTTTTAGAAAATTTTCCGACAGATTTTCCAAGAGGCTAGCAAAACCCACCAGAATTTTGAAGAAAATTTGAACATCTCAATCAGGTAAACTACTATAGAAGTTTAAAGAAATTTTTTTTAAATAGACGTCAGAATTTAAAGATTCCTAACTTGGTGGGAAGTTTTTTTCTCCAATCGGAAAATTACGTGTTGCCTAACTTCCTCTAAAAAATAACATTTGCCTGATTTGAAATAGATTCACTAAGTTGTAAGTTTAAAAAATTATAAATTGAATAGTTTCTCAGTAAAGCTTTATAAATAAAGAATTTCAAATTTCTAGAGTTTAAAATAAAAAATTTTTATAACTGAAAGCTTCAAAGCTTTAAATCTTAATAATTTTGCAGCGTTGCATTGGAAATGTACAATTTACAATTGCAAGCCTTTATTGTTGATCGAATTTAAATTAAAAACGTTTTAAAAATGAATAATTTCAAATAACCGCTTGAAAATGCAATAGCTATATATATTGAAACATTTAAAAAATTGTAGTTTCAAATTGAAATCAGTCAAAATTGTGTAGCTAAACCCATAAATAAGTTTTTTTATGAAGTTAACTTTTCTATTCTTATAACAATAGATGAGGATAAAAATATAATATTTTTAATTTTGATCCTTCAAAATTGTACAATTTTAAATTTTAAATGTTTAGGCTTGAGAAATTTTGAAATAAATGATTTATGAAGTTAGCTCTTTTGTACTGTTATAACCATTGATAGCGTCAAAATTTTAATAATTTTAATGACACCTCCAAAATTGTAAAATTAAAATTCTTAATTCCCAAAAGAGAAAAATTTTGAAATACATAAGTTTAAAACCGAACAATGTCTAATTTAATGATTATAAATGAACTTTATTCAAAAAGGGTTCCGTTACAAATTTTTGCCAATTGAAAAGGTTCGATTTTTAAAAAGAATCAATGAAAGAAATTTGACTTTAGACGTTTGGAGAAAATCGACTTATTTATTTTGGAATTCACCGAAATTTTGAATTTAGAGAGAATTGTTCGAACGTTTTCGGGTTGAAGAAGAATAATTACGGTTATGAAGATTTGAAAATAATTGAAAGGGGAATTGAATCATATCATTTGATGCGATTATTCTCCTCTAAAGATTAAAAACAAATATAATACTTTAGTATCATGAAATACTATCTGATTAATTCGAATTTCATTTTATACCTAAAAAAACTTGTACTAATACAACACATTTTTCTGGCAGCATAAACTCGACCTATTTTTATGTCCCTTTTCATCTGAAAAAGAGATTTTTCCCCGAAAACGGAATATTTCTGCTATAAATTACGACACACGTCCTCCAATTTCTGGCGGAGGCAGTTTCGAATGTTTAAGGGATCAAGTTACAGCTACAGACCTTAAATCATCTGGCTCGTAAACTTGTAAAGAATAAGCACCAAATGGGCGAATAGGCAAGTGACTAAGTGACTGAAGTCGTTCGACGTTTTACAACTCATTTGTCCGGTAGATCTTGCGGTTGAGAATTTTATTAAGTCTACCTAGGTCACGAGAAGTATAAATAAAATAAAACGAGAACGGCGGCTAGAGATCACAATGACTCGTTAAGAGTTTGAACGTTATACGCATCTATAAATCATGGCGATCGAATCGTTGGTAGGCGTCGGGAACTGAGATTATGGCACGCTTTGCCACCGGGCGAGGCGAACGATTTTCCTTTGATCGGGGCTTTCCACCGCAAGTCGACCAACTGGAAGAGTTATGCTCCAATAACCTGAACGATCGCATGAAAGGAACTTAAGAATTTGACTCTAGAAAGCCCTTATTACCTTCTTTCATTTATTCTTCATTGAAAAAAAATCTATTTTTCCGTCACAGTTATAAAAAAGTCGCTTTATGAAGCCTGCTTCTCAGCCGGTAAAGTAGAACTTTTTATAGCCAGTCCATTTTACGGCAGTTCTATCATACGTAGTTTAAAGTACGCGTCTGAGCTGCCATTAGAATTCTTAAATTTCCGAGAATTTAATTTGGGGTTATATGAGTGAGAATAAGACCGAATTTACGGGGATTTAAAAGAATTGAAGAATTCATGATATTTGGGTAATTGTAAAATTGGAGGCAAACTTGAAGTCCTAGTAATATAACATTAACTTAGAAAATCGTACTGATGTTTTTTAAAGATTTAATAAATAGTTATTATCGTCATCTACAAAATGGCAATTTCTTTTTTTTTATTTGCGTTCCGATTTACTTTAATTTTATAAAAGAACACCCCAAACGTCATTACCGTACGGTGTCCCAACCTCACTTTGCACAAGGATAAACTGTTTTTCTCCTTTTTTCAGACAGTAACCTGAAAAACGCTTAACGTATCAAGTTTGTAAACTTCAGATGAACATAATTTTAATGTATGCACATTTTTCAAGTCAAATCAATTATATTGTAAAAACCTTAAAGTCTGTCCCTCGATTTTTGTAATTTCAGAAATCATTACCGTACGTCTTTTTATCCAGTAAAATATTATAGTAACAATGGAGTAATAAATACAGAAATATTAAGCGTATCGTTTAATACAAGATTCTATAAAATTGAGCTTAAAATATTAACTCTTTTTTTTCTGTGAATCCGATATGAAAACTGAAAAGTGCATTTTGAAAACAAAAACATCATTACCGTACGTGAGTTAAAAACCAATTTCGGAGTGAACAAAAATGATAAAAACCATTCCATTACTTGCTCGGTGGTGTTTTCTGGCATAAGTAGGTGACTTTTCATGATTAAAATCTGTTAACTTCATCAATTTTCTCGCATCATTCCCGTACGGTACAATAGAGGAGTGTACGACAGCTTATATGCTCGTGCGCGTGGATCAGATGGGCCGATTCGCTTTCTGTTTCCTAGCCTCTATTTATAAATATACAGATCTCAAGAATTTAGCTAAATAAGTTAATTAGAAAAAAAGATATGTGTTACAAATTATATTACAGCACCGGTAGGTAGATTTATTATTAATAATATACTGTGTACTTTATGTAATTTTTATTCACAATTATGACAAATTAATTAATTAATTAATTAATCTTGAAATTAAAAAAAATAATAATCTACAATAGTTGAATATTTCGTTTTTCCTAAATGGCATGCGTTACAGTATTCGCTTTTGAACTTTTTAAAAGCTCTTCCTCTTTTTTATCAAACTCCGAAACCTCAAATCCACTTTCCGTATTTCATGTAAGAATTTCATTATTATTTCTTATTTTCAAAACTGCCCCTTTTGGATTTTAAATTTTTAGATGTGATATGATCGATTTCCGTCATGAAATATTTAATTCCTAATAATAATGTGATTGCAACTGTAGGTTCTAAAATTTGCCTACAATTTGACAATCACCCATTTATCAATATGTTTATCGCTTACGTTATTTAAATATAAGTTATTTACTAGCTTAGGCATACTAAGGAATGTCACTTTACTAAATAAATACTAGCTTTATTCTTATAATATTAGGCCATTTCCATTTCGGGGTAAGCGTGACTCACTCAGTGAGGACGGGAGTAATGTGGGGGAGGGGGTATATATTTTTGGATTGATCCAGAATTCCTGTGTTATTTATTTAAATAACACGTTCGTTCCGCAACACTGCTTCGACCCAGGTTTCTGATCAATCTCTCTAGCGATCACCCCAAGTGAAGAGCCTCACAAAGCCATCGTGAAACTCCCCACTGGGGCCCATTAGAATCCAAGGTCTTTTGGTTGAGGCATCATTCACTCCACTGACAATCTTCTTCTTGTATTTCTTATAAACTATTTGTCGCCACAGTTTTCTGTCCTGGTATACCCCTCTGACTTCCTCCACGTCCATGCATTTTTTCATGGAAGCTCTCCTGATTCTATGGCTTCTTATGTCTCTTTGAATTAGGGTCTCATTCAAACATTCTAACAATTCTTTCCGCGGTCTGCCTTTGGGCACGCTACCATTTACTTTACCTTAATCCACTTGTTTCTTTAGTCACTTATCTATTATTCTCTCAACATGCCCAAACCGACTCAAAGAATTTCTTTCACATATGTCAAATACACAAGAACTCCAATATAAGGCCAGTTTCGGGGTTTACCTCGCAGTTGTCGTGGCACTAAATTCGTCGTTGGATGGATGATGCGGGAAGGCCAAGCATTGTTGACACTGCTTGTGCGCTGAGAAACTGCGTGGGCTAGCAGCTTTAGGAAGAACTAAATCAGTCGGCCCTAAATTGGAGTTATTATGTAGTGTCTCCTCTACACCACATTCTTTGAGGATTATCTAATTACTCTGTTTGTCCCTCAGTGCGCAGGAATTTCATGTTAATCGCCTCAATTTTACTCTTATCCTTTTCTTAGTAGGTCCAGGTCTCGCTACCGTACAGCACAGTCTGTATAAATGTAGAATTATGTATTGCCTTCTAGCTTTACTTGATATATTTTTACTTCTAATAATGAGCCCTGCTCTGCCGATAACCTTCTTACCCTGGTTTATACATCTATACACTTCTCCATCTACATATCCATCACTAGGCTACCAAGTTATATGTACTTATCAATTTGTTCTATGCTGTCATCATTTAGCACAATGTTGCACATTATTTTCTCACCCTTTTCTTCATACACGAAATTGTTTTTGTTTTATTTGCGTTTATTTTGAGGCCCATGTTCTTCATGCTTGTATTCAGTTTACTCAACATTCTTTGCAAGTCTTCGATTAACTCTGCCATAACAACCTTATCATCTGCGAACGCTAACCCACGTACCCTCACTGTCCCGAGATCCATACCTTCTTCGTCGAAGAGGGCCATTATTAGCCACTTGTTCATGAATATAATAAATAGCCACGAGGACCTAACCTAATCATTGAATACTAAGCCCTACTCCTTTTTCAAATGGCTTTGGATTTAAAAACTATTTCCTTCTAGTATTTATTTAGTAAAATTCTATTTTAATCGTAGCTTTGCTCTTTATGCTGAAAAATTAATTTTATTTATAAATTTTAACTAAATGTTTTTCTATTAATCACATGCTTAAAAGATGTTGCACGGTCTGAGAATATTTTTTGAAGTCAATATTTTTTAATAAAGTAGAGAATTAATTTCACTAGAAAAATAAAGCAATTATTTAGTTTAGTCATTTTTGTCATTCTTATCGACTAAGATATAACTATGTAGTTTCTTTTCTTAACATCTAAATGACCTTAAATGTGAAAAGATGAGAATTTATATAAATATTTCAACTATTACATTCTTTTGTGTATAAGCTATCTGACTATAAGTTAAAGAATATCCTACAACTAAAAATTGTTGCAGCTTAAGCGCCGACATAACCTGTAATCTGCATGAAGATTAATCTGAATCTGATACGATTAATAACAAAACTTTCGTGGAAATTTTTTTTTCATTTCTAACTCAAGTAAAAGCTCATCAAAAACAAGAAATTATACTAATGAAAAAATTACAGTTTATTACACAGAGAATCCACTATACATATCAGCTTATACTGGACCGGGTGCTTATCATATGTATTCTTAAAATATGTTTTAACGTAAAAAAATCGTTCTAGGTTAACGAAAAAATCCAATTTCCGTTCTCAATGTAATAGCTCAGAACTCTAGCTGCCATAAAAAGTACCGACTATATCAAGTCCCATTTTACCAATCGAAAACCGCCATAAAAAGTCAGTCATAGTATGCGACATGCGCCTACAAAAAAGGATTTCGTAGCCTGTTTAGTTAAGTATTTAAAATATTTACCTTATTTTCAATATAAATCAAAATCTTCTGATTCAGAAAACAATATTATCTTATTTTGCATCCTTTTTTTCTTATGTAACCATTGAAAGCGGAAAAACACCAAATTGTAATTTCTATTTTCTCCCCAATTTTTAAAGAATTGTTGGAGAATTGTTGAACAAAAAGTCTCATTTTAGCACCTAATATTGTTGTGGCAAAAAAAAAAGTATAAATCGTTTGTTAACGGAGTTGACGGTTTGTCACTTGGGTCCTGTGAGTTATGTTGGGTCCCGTGGGATAGGTGGGGTTTGAGGGTTAGGCGAGGTCCCGTTAAATTGGTCAGGATCAGAGGTATTGGTTGGGTACCGAGCGACAGCTTGGGTCCTGAGGAGTAAGTGGGGTCACGAGGGATATGGGATGAAGGTGGTTCTGAAAGGTAGGCTGGGTCCCGTTTGATAGGTGGGGTCTCGTGGAATAAGGTGGGTCCCGAAATATAGATTGAGAACTGTGTAATAGGTTTGATTCGCGTGTTATAGGTGGTGTTTCGAGGTATAGGTTGGATTCTGAACGATAGCTTGGGTCCTAAGTGATAGGTGTAAAGCCAGGGATGAGTGGGTTCCTGTGGGATCAGGGGGCACTGATAGATAGGTTGGGTCCTGTGGGTTAGGTTGGGTACGATGGGATAGGTGGGGTTCCAAGGGTTAGGTAAGATCTCGGTAAATAGGTAGTGTTCCATGGTATATTTTGGAACCCGGGCAATAGTTTCGATCCAAAGGGATATATGGGGGTTCCGAGGGATAAATGAAGTCCCGGTAAATTAGGGGGGTCATGAGCAATAGTTGGGGTCACGCGGGTTAGGTACCTATCTAACTCTGAGGGATAGGTGTGTCTCGTCGGATAAGGAAGGGTCCTCCAGGATAGGTGAAGACCCAAGCGATAGATGGGGTCCCGTGTGATAAGAAGGTTCGCCAGAGATAGGTCTCGTCCTGTGGGATAGGTTGGGTCACGTGAGATAAGTGCGGTCCCGCGGTTTGAATGGAATTGTTAGTTGTATTCTGAGTGGCATCGTGGTCGCAACGGATAGGTGGGGTCGCGTCGGATAAAAGAGCTCCCGTGGGACAAGTTGGGTCCCGAGAGATAGTTGATATTTCCGTGGGATAAGCGGGGTTCCGTGAGATAAAGGAGGTACCGTGAGATATTTTAGATCCCGTGTGATATGGAGGTGCCCGAAAGATATGTGGGCCATCGGATAGGGGATTTTCGAGGAGAAGGGGTTCCCGTAAGATAGTAATGGTGTGGATAGGGAGGTTGCGAGGTACAGGCTGGGTGCCGTGGGATATGAGGAGAGGGTTCCGAAGGATACGTGGGGTTACGTGGAATAAGTGAGGTACTGAGGGACAGGTTCCTCAGATAGGACCGAAACTGTAAAGTTTTCAGCCTGGGCTACGAAACCTTAAAACGTAACGTTTTCATGCTGAAGAAATTGGTCAAATCATTATTCACGAAATGAACTGTTTATTATAGTGATTTAAATTTCTAGTATGCAAAATCATGTTTCTTCCAATTAAAAGATGACATATAGCGTTTTATAATATATAAAAGAGAAATTTGAGTGCAGTAACTTGTAGTAAATACCGATTATTTCAGCTATAATATTAGTTGAAGTGAGTGGCCATAAACTTAAGAATAACGAGAATAAAGTCGTCTTTGGTAATAAAGAACAAAACGACAGATGTTTCTCCCTATAGGATTTCTGGGGAAAAAATAACAAGATATCGAAGACATTTAGAGCGAAACGATCTGTAAGAGGGTGGAGAATTATTACGAGAGGGATACTTTAATGGCCCGACTTACCCTAACTTAACGGCCATAAGCGTTTTAAGGTTAACACCTTTCACCCCTCTATCTGCTAGGTCCGCGCTTGTATTTACAATTTACATGTGCATATAGGACATAAGTACATATAGAACATAAGTACATATAGAGGTAACAGGAAACCTGAAAATAGGATGTTGTTCTTATTCAAGTAATTCTTTTTTCAGTATTTGTACAAATTGATTTTTGATGACGTGCAAGACTGAAATATCGGAAGTAAATATTTGGGTTTTGAAAAATATACGTATAAGATAGCACGTGTGGAATTCGAGTAGCATATGGCTGATAAACGAGGGTCAACATTTTTCATTGATTCACTAAAATTACGGTTGGTGAGAGCAGTTTTATTGAATTAAACTAAAATTTGGATTTAATAGAACAAATCTATTCAGATTATTTCATTTTTTTAATTAAAAAAGGTAATAATCCAAATAATCACACATTTTAAAAAATTTCTAATTTGATAAACAATATAGATTCTTGAACAGTATTTAAACAAATACCTTCTTATCAAGTACGGTGAAAATTTATGCATTAATTGAAAGAAATCTTAAAAGGTCTCTATTTTTAAAATGATATTAAGATTGAAATGAAATCTAATTTCGGGCCGTCCACAAAATACTTTATCACTTCAGGTCTATTTTTGTCTTCTCCAAATCCCTTGTTTTAGACTGTAGTTTAGTCTTAACAAAAAACTGTTGCATTTTAAACCAAATATTTAGTTGAATTTTCAACGAAAACGTTCGTTTTTTAACCAAGAAAGGTGAATTTTATACCATAAAAGATGGATTTTCAATTTAAAAGGACAATTTTTCAACAAAATAGTTGAATTTTTGACCAAAAAAGACAATTTTAACAAAATGGTTAAATTTTTAACTAAATAGCTGAATATTAAACCTACAAAAATAAATTTTGAACTTTGCTTAATTTTGTAGCAAAAAGCGAATTTTCAACATATACATGAATTTTCCACCAGATAGTCGAATTTTTAATTAATAAAGATAAGTTTCCATCCAAACGTGAAAGAGTTAAAATTTCAGTTTAAAAAATTACTTTACATCAAATCAAAGAAAACAAATTTTCAAACCAGTTGAATTTAAAAAAAGGAAACAAAGAAGATTAATTTTCTACCCAAAAATTGGAATTTTTAATGAGAAATTTTCAAATAAAGAGGTCAATCTTAAAAATAATCAATTTCTAACGAAGTGTTGCAACTCTTAACCAATCAGCTGAATTTGAAATAAAAAGGATTCAGTTTTAATCAAATAATTAAATTTTCAACCAAACAGATGAATTTGGAACAAGAAGATCAATGCTCTACCAAAAAAGACGACTTTTATACAAAATACATGAAGTTTCAAATAAAAGATATAAAATTTGAACTGAATAGATGAATTTGTAACTAAAAACTATCAATTTAAAAAAATGGAATAGATCCATTTTTAGTTTTAAAAATTTATTTTTTAACAAGAAAATGCAAATTTTCACAAATTTTTTAAATCTTCAAACATGAAGGGTTAATTTCTTAAAACGTGGTTCAACTATAAGCGAAGTAATTGATATTTAA
>CAKNWT010315530.1:0-24287 GCA_932066315.1 Andricus coriarius
TTGGTTGTTCCCTTTCTACATACCTCATTTGACGATTTTTGACGATAACGGTCAAATGACCAGGCAGAGGGTTAAAGTGTTATTAATATTAGTAGTTAAATTTGTCTCTAATTTCATTTTTAAGGTCATTGTGTAGATCTGACGATTGAAGAACTGATTCTACATTTTTAATAGTATCAATAACTTCTTGTGTTGAACATTTTGAAGCAAGGTTGTAATTAGGTCCTAAGGAGACAATGTGAATAATGTCTTGTGGTATTTGAGTCTCTGTTAAATTTTTAAACAAATGGTCTTTATTTATCATCAACTGGTTAGATTGATTAGAAATTAAGCATTCAAATTTAATTTGGTGTTTTTTATTGATGTCCGCCAAATTATATTAGTGTTTATAATGATATTTATAATCATGAATAATATTTGGCAAACATCCATGATTCTTTCTTTCGTTGCCTGGGCGTCCTAACCCCACCTGTCATTCGACTTAGAATATATTGAGTCGCGGCTCTCAGTCGAAAAAGTTAAAGTCCCTCTGACAATCGACAGCGCAAGCGCGGCTTCGGTCATCGTTCACGCTTGTAGACTTTGGCTTGGCGAAAACGCGCCAATCATGCGAAACCCATATCCAGCAGCATCGCGAAAAGATGCTCGCTCGTTAACTTTGGCACTGCGAACGCGGGCCAATACCCTACTCACTTGCGCCGTGAGTAGTGCGCCGCCGCCCGAGCTAGCCGTTAAGTATAGCGCGTTTCGAGACAGAGAGTCACTTCTCCCCGAGTCCCCGTAATGTACATATCGACGCTACCTAAATAAACACAAGTTTTTTTACCTTACATCGTTTGCCTTATTCGTGGACCCCCACTTTCTAACGCTTGCCTGCCCCCTTCACAGCAGCGTCACACCCGATCCCCGTTACGGAGAGGATTACTCCCGTATCGGTGGTAATTGCCGAAACCGCAACATCACCCTGGATACCCCTACTATGCTATTAAATAACGAAACCTTCCCTCTCGAAGTAAATAAAGGAACCCCACTTTATTTAATCTTAAATAAACTTTTGAATCGGTCTCAACCCACAGACTGACCTCAGTATTACATTTTTTGTGAATAGAATTATATTTAATTAACTTTAAGTCAAAGAACTTTTTTTTATATTATCATTAAGCTCAGATTATAAAATATTTTTTCAAGGGTTCTATTTAAAAAGTTAATGTGAAAATTAATATCTCGAATTTCAATTTTTAGTAATTTTCAAGAATAATGATGATTAAACTTGCTGAGTTGTTTTCGACAAGTAACACTGTAAAATGAAACATTTTTTTTCGGTTGTTAAGACTTAAAATATGTTGAGGAATAACGTTATTACTTCTACATTTCAACAAAAATTGTCGCTTAGATGTAGCTTCCGCCAATCTTCGGTTCTCAGTAGTATATTTTTTAAGAGCGTTTTTGACGTTGGGTCCATAATGTTTGTCAATATATTGGAAAAATGTTGATGTTGTCTCATTCATTGAAGAAACCAAAAATTCGCCTTACATTGTTTAATTGAAAAAGAAATTTCGATGGATGAAGGCAAATGAGTTAAAACTCATATTTATTTGTCAAAATGTGCGACGTTTCGTTGGCATTGGTTCGCCAACCTCATCAGGCTAATTTATTAAAATAGAAACACCACATAAATAATACATATTTAAAAAAAAACACATAATATAAATTAAAAAAAAGTTAAAAAAAAATTACCGTTGACATTCACTTGTAAAAACATAAATTTTAACGTGTCCAAATTAAATTATTAAATATTAGAGGACCCATTTCTGTTCATTTAAAATGACAGTCTAAAGTCAACTGAAGAAACAAAACCTTGTGTCGTTGTCATATATTCGTACTCATACACATAGGCGTAGATAATATAAAATTGAGTTCTATCTTATGTAAAGTTAAACGCCCAAATTTAATTTCTGTAATAGAAAATATATTTTTATAAGAGCATAAATATCTTCTTTTTTATTAATATTATTCGAACTGCTGTTTATATGGATCATCTCTGAAATCATTCTTTTTTATAGTTGCACGGAGAAAATTTGTTCATTAAAATTTACCCAATTAATTAGGTAAATGGAGGACAATACTGCATTTAGATAAAGTTTACAATTATTTTAGGACATATTACAAAACAGAACTATAAATAATACAAAAGAGTTATGTAAAATTTCCATTCCAAAAGTGAAAATTCTGATATGTAATAATTGATGTAAGGGTTGTAAATTTTTATCCAATGGATTATATAATGTTTACTTCTGTGTGATATTAACTATTCACTTAAAAGATAGTATAGATTGCAGAATTTTTAAAGAGATTTTCACTTTCATTAGGAGAGGAATCACACAACAGTTGTGTAACATGAGAGTCGCTAGGGACGTCAGCATTCTCAGGGCTGCAGATTAAAGCCAAGTCCCCCGTAGACACTTTAACATTTTTAAGTTTCGGTTTATGTTGTAGAATTTGAGAAAATATTCAAATATATAGAGTATCCTTTTCTCTCAGTAGATAATACTTATTAAGTCACTAAATTAAAGTAGAATTATTTAAAAATTGACGTATAAAGATGCGGGTGATGAAAAAACATCGCACTGCACTGGACAACTGACTTCGAACTTCGAGGCGGGAGATCCCCGAAGACTTATGTTTGGAAACAAGGTTGAATTTATAACAAAAAAAAAAAACATTTCACCAATTAGGTAAATTTTCAAACCAAAAACATCAATTTTCTATAAAAAAAAGACAAATTTTCAACTAACAACATACATTTTAAACAAACAACCGAATATTTTAATTCCCAGTTAGAGAAATAATTTCCTGAATAAATAAAATAAATTTTCAGCCAAAATTTGAAAAATGGAGTATAATTAAATTTTTAGTTGAAAAAATTAATTTTTAAATTTTTAATAAAAAAAATTATTGTTATTATAAAAAATAATTTTCAAATGTAGAAATGAAAATTTCGACCCAGAAAGAATAATTTTTACGAAAATACATGAATTTTCCATCAACATTTTTCATTTTTAATGGAATTCTCAACCCAATAGTTGCTTTTTCAATCAGAAAGATTGATTTTCTACCTGAAAAAAGAGATAGATTTTCAACCAAATGGATGAATTTTCATCTAAAAAAACATACATTTTTAACAAGGTATAGAATAGTTTAATTTTTAGTTAGAGAAATAACTTTTTAAGCGAATAAAATGAATTTTCAACTGAACAAGTGAATTTTTTACTAAAAAGATTAAATTTGTATGAAAAAGAATCTCGACAAGAAATTGAGTTGAATTTTTAGTTTAAAAATCAATTTTTAATAAGAAAAAACTATTTTTAACCAAATAAATTAATTAAAATACATGAATTTTAACTAAAAAGGTTAATTTTCTACAAATAAAGACGAAGTTTCAATAAAATACATAAATCTTTAACTGAAAAAGCTAAATTTTCAACAAAAAATATATTAGTTAAATTGTAAGGTAGAGAAATAAGTTTTTAAGAAAATAACTTTAATGTTCGTAGAAGTATTGAAATTTTCAAGAAAACAAATAAATTCTCTACCAAAAAGATTAAATGTCTATATAAAAATTTTAAACCCAAATTGAGTTGACTTTTTATTTAAAAAAAAATTATTTTTAATAAAAAGACTAATTTTGCACCAAAAGAAAGAATTGTAAGTAAGTGGAAAAAGTTGTTCTTCATATGGAATTCACTGGAGGAATTTCCACGCTATAGTAAAGAAACTTCTGCAAATCATGTACAACGTTCTCAAATAATATAAGATTTTCTGTAAAATCTATAACAAAATGTTGGAAAATGAACCGAGTTCTGTTTTCTAAAGGAAAGGTAATTAGTGCGCGCAAAGCACACATAATTTTCTATTATTTCTAAAAAGTAGACCATGCAAAAGTTTAAAGTACTTAAAATTAAATAATTCAAAGTTCCAAGGTTAGAAAATTTCAAATAAAAAATTGTCTAATGTTTTTATTTATTTCCTACAAATTTATAAGCCCGCTTATTAATAAAATGTTACAATAACAAATTCCGATGAAACGGGGACCAGATATTATTTTGCACGGCCCTGACGTACTCGTACTTTAACTTTATAGCCGAGATTTTTTTCTCGTTATTTCAACTGTTAGGTTAGCCGTGAGATTTAGTTGTTAGCGATAGAACGCGTTAAACGTAGTTTAGGTAGTTCGAAACTCGTCACAGCATTTTCGATTTTTAATAGCGTTAATATCGTTAAAAGCGTGCGACTATATCGTGTGTAATGTATCGTAATTTAATGTAATTGTTTAAGTTAAATTGTGTATATGTACCAACAATACGCTTATGAATTGTATGATATGTGTGAGCATGTGTTTGTCAGTAGTGGGTTTCCCCAGAATCTGTTTGTAGCAAGAATGTTTTTTTTTTCGCTGGCGCACGAAATTTTACATGAGTGGGATGTAGAATTCACATATATAGAGAGGTAGACTTTGTTTTCTACGATTGAAACTGTACCTAACAGTTCGACTGATTTTACCTAACTGGCAGGTAATCTTTATTATCCCGTTGTATTATTTCTTACTGAATCACGAATTAAATTTTAATGAATTTATATTAACTCTAGAAGTCCACACATATTTGAGTACTAAGCGAGTCCACACTGGGGTCCAGTGGCCCCCATCAAGTTCAATATGTGCTCTACGCCTCACAAAATTATTTTTGTCAATAGTGATGGTCATAATCTTATCCTGGGGATATTTAGAGTATCTTAGGAACAAAAGTACTATGAAAAAAAATTTTATAAACTTTATAATCAATATTTCGCAAAAAGAGTCCGAAGGAGAAAGCGTAAAATTACGGAAATAGAGTTTAATTTTTAATATTTTTTTTTTTTTTTTTTTTTTTTTATTTCTCCTAGGGTTTTAAAGACGAAATGTTTGAGAATCAGAAAAAAATATGCCCTTTTAATTCCTTTCAAAAAGTTGAATTATTCGGAGGGATGAAAAATAAGAAAATTCAAAATTACAAAAACGTTATTTTTATTTTATATGTCCTAAATATACAAAAGAATTGTTTCGAAAATTAAAAAAAGGAATTGTCTATATTGTTTTTTTTTTTAGTTTTGAGTTCATAAATTTCATTCGTGTGCAGATGCAAAGTCAGTGCAGAGACCCGACCGGTGATCGTCACACATCGCACGTTGGCAAGAAGCGCAGCCGACCCGAGTTTTCCGGTCACTTTCACGCGAGCACAGTGCACATCTCACTTTCCGTTCTAGACGATTCACGTGCCAGCGATAAGCTTTTCAGGAAAGTCCGGCGGTTTAATTTTGGGTTATTCACGTTGCACGTGTATAAGATCATTGCATCAATTGCAGCTTGATCCATCATTCCGAAGAAAATCCTCATAGGCCATCGCTTAGTTTTTCTTACGACGGAATACTCGTGGCAGAGCTGATCGAATGAATCAGTACCCATCTACAATCAGTACCCATCTACAATGCATGATGATCTTGTTCTTTTTCGGGGTGTAGGAAACCAGTGTCATGTCTGGGTCATATCCAAAGCGCGACGATCCATCTTCTGCACCTTTCTTGAAAGATTCCGGAATTTTGCGTTTATTCTTACGTATAGTTCCTACCATCGTGAGCGAGTGTTCCTTCAGCATTGTTCGCACTACATTCACTGATGTGAACCAGTTATCGCAAGTCACATTTCGATTAGTGCCATGAATAGGAGTTGATAGAGTCCGAACGTAGTAGGCAGGAACTGATTCGTTAGGACCTGGCTGCACTTTTCCGACATAAGGGATCGCATTCTTCATATAAAAAGTGTTTGAATCATTGAGCATCATGATTTTTAATCCATATTTATCGGGTTTAGATTTAATATACATTCTGAAGGAGCACCGTCCGCGAAATCCGAGAAGCTGTTAATCAATTGTGCAATATTCATATGGCGTATAATATCGGTTGCAATTAATGATAAAATTGTCCCAAATTTCTCGGATTAAACAAAACTTATCACTTTTTTTCCGCACTGACCTTGTTTCCTTGTCGTCAAACCTAAGGTTGGTAGATATGAACAGAAATCTGTTCAATGACATCGTGGAGCGATATAGTGAGGTTCCAAATTCAACAGACCACAATTCTCGCAAGTTGGTGTTGTGTGTCTTCTGCACACCCGAGAAGTAAAGAAGGCCCATTAAGGCACTTATCTCAGGTAACGTCACATCCCTCTCATACGTTTGCCTATGCTCGATGTTTGCCAAAGATCTCTGGATCTGTTCGTTTGTGTGCTGCAATATACAGTTTTGGACCGTCTCGTCGAGCAGTAGGTTGAAAGCCTGTAAAGGAGTGGTTACATCCCGAGCTGCTCCAACTGGGTCTGGTAAATGCGTGACAAGATTTCTCTGTAAAGGTCTTCCTGCGAACACACGAAACATGGATCTTGACTCACTTTTAAATCGAACTGAACCAACATTTTCTACAGAAATATGAGTTAGGTTAAAAATATTATTTCAGGCCAATAAAACGCATTTCCGAAATTTCGCACTTACGCCCATTTGCAGTGTGGCAATTCAAATAGTACCTACGTAGAATAATATCATACCTCGTTTTTCTGGTTGCTTTATACTCCAACGCGTGCCATCTTTTCCCTTTAGGTACGTTGATCTTCTACCAGCACTCCGACTATGTCCTTGAGGCTCAGTCACTCTTGCTCTTCCTCATCTGAGTCCTCACCTCCAAAAAACTCCTCTTCATCCTTATCTTCTTCCCTTAACGCATTTCGAATGACGTCGTGACTTCTCAAACTATATGCAGCCATTGCTACTTTTCTCTAGAATGCCCTGTAAAAAAACTTTTATTTCAGGGCTCATTTCAGGTATTGAATGGGACTATAAAACATTCTAGAGCGGTATCGAAATTTGACCAGCAGTGAGAACCAAGCTGTTGGAACTCGATACTGTTTCGAAATCAAAAATAGAACGAACCTCTCTTTCTACCTCCACACGTTAGGAAAAGAGGTCTGTTCGATTTTGGAGTTTCGACACAGTATCGGAGTGCCACTGCAGATTCATTTGCTTTACATTAAAAAAAACATGAAGTTCTGCTATTCAAAGATAGGACACCTAATAAACGATACATAATATGAAAGTTAAAGAAATAGAAAGTTGAAGAAATACATAAGATAAAAAAAGATCTCTAGTTTTTAAAGTTTGGATCTTCTCTAGGTATTGAAGGAATTTCTTTTGTCCATAAAAATATATAACATGCCGCAATTTAGCCTTATAGACCACTTTTACCCAGAAATGTGATATACTATTTTTAAAGTAATATTTCATTAAAAATTTGCTTTTCACACATAATTTTGCACAGAAAGAAACCAAAGATAATTAAAAAGAAAATTGCACTTACCGTACGAAAAAGATACACTGAGTCCACACTGGGGTCTAATGGCCCCCACCCACGTTTTGCTTCCACCTTGCTTCCTACTTGAGGACTAACTGACGACGCCAACCTACGTGACCTGTCCTCAAATACCTAAAACGAATTTACATTGGGTCGAAACATCGATATTGATCGTTGTCTAAAAGGGACACTCAAATGAAAAAGCGCTGGGGTCCAATGGCCCCCAGTGTGGACTTCTAGGGTTAATAATTCATATTTTCACATCAAATATTACCCTATTTCATTTTACATAACTGAAAGTGAAATTTTAATATAATGCCGTAATGTCCTCCGTTTACCGAACTAGGTTATGTAAAATTTAACACACAAATTTTCTCCATGTGGGTTCTCGATCTATAATTTTTACATTGTCCCAATCAAATGTGTGACCAAAATTATGTTGATGTTTATAAACTACTAATTCTGCTTTTTTCTTATTGATATGTTTATTGATCTGAGTTTTTAAAGATCTTTTTTTTTCACCCACATAATATGTAGGACATTGTTTACAAGAAAATTTTCAAACTAAATTCGTTTCATCCCATTTTTAGAAGTATCTTTTTCTAATTTTATTACAGAACTTAAACTTTTTTCAATTGTAGGGATCGTAGTAATATTATAACTATTTAATACCTTAGTCACTTGTGTAAAATTATTAGAAAAAGGAAGACAAACTTTAAATTGATACACATTGGAACGAATCTGATTATTGTGTACTACCTTGTTGTGAGAGTGATATTTAATTTTGTTCATGCGGACTTTTATGTTTTTATTAATAAAACCAATTGGATAATTATTATTGATCAATAATTGTTGAAATTTATGTTTTAACAAGTGAATGTCAACGGTAATTTTTTTAAATTTGTTTTTATTTATACTATGTGTTTTTTTTAATATGTATTATTTATGCGGTGTTTCTATTTTAATAAATTAGCCTGATGAGGTTGGCGAACCAATGCTCTTAAAAAATATACTACTGAGAACCGAAGATTGGCGGAAGCTACATCTAAGCGACAATTTTTGTTGAAATGCAGAAGTAATGACGTTATTCCTTGAAAAAATAAAAAAAAATATTTTAGAATCTGAACTTAATGATAATATTAAAAAAAAGTTCTTTGACTTCACGTTAATTAAATTTAATTCTATTCACAAAAAATGTGTTACAAAACACGAAATTAAATTTGAATGCTTAATTTCTAATCAATCTAACCAGTTGATGATAAATAAAGACCATTGGTTTAAAAATTTAACAGAGACTCAAATACCACAAGACATTATTGACCATGATCCAACAAACTATGGTCCCGCCAACCCGATGCGTAAATACGTTCGACTTCGCGCGACCCGAGTACCCCCACCATACCCGCTGCACTGGCGCGAAAGGAACGCGAAGCCAACTGCCATTCAAATTCAAAGTTGTGATTGCCGTCTAGGGCGGTAAATCATTTTGAGTAATAATATTAATTCCAAGATTAATTAATAAATATTAATGTTAATGTAATATACATTAAGTTATATATTAATATTATTTAATATTAATTCCAAGATAAAATCTTAAATTTTTTGTAAGTGCCTTTACTACCCGATTAATTTTCTAGCAAAAAATACCAATTTTCAACCAAATGGTTGAATTTTCATCCAAAGAAAGATAACATTTAAACCAAAAATAGAATAGTTGAATTTTCCTTTATAATTTTAATTCTTAACCAAAGATAATCGGATTTTCAGAAAAATAGTTAAAATTTCGGTGAAAAAAATCGTTTTCAGCCAAAGAAAAAACAAGTTTTCAATCAAATAGCTCATTTTTCAATCGAAGAAATTAATTTTTAATTAAAATGATAAATCTTCAACCCAAGAAATTAATTTTTAACAGAAGAGTTCAACTTTCAACCAAGTAATATTATTTCCAACCAATTAGATCACATAAAATGGAACGGTTAAATTATCAGTTGAAAAAACTAATTTTCAACCAAATTGATGAATTTTCAACTAAAATGATGAATCTTTAACTGAAATAGTTGAATTTTGTACCTACAAGAAAGATGAATTTTCAACCAATAAGATTAATTTTCTGCAGAAAACGGACAAATTTTCCACAAATTACATGCATTAAAAAAAATAGTTTAATTTTTAAATAAAAAATATCAATTTTCAACCAAATAGTTGAATTTTCATCCAAACAAGATAAAATTTACACCAAAAATAGAATAGTTGAATTTTCCGTTAAAAATCTAATTGTTAACAAAAAAACTGATCTTCAGTAGTTGAATTTTCAAGGAAAAAAGGTAAATTCTCAACGAAAAATGTAAAAAAAATTTGTATTATAATTCAGACATATTTCCTCTTCGAAATACTACTTCTACTCTAAAAACTACTTGAAGTACTTTCTTTTTCTAAAATTTGTAAGGAGGAGCTTTTAAATTGTGACGAATCTTGACTTGGAACAGGGATTTTTTGAACTCCTTTCTTTTAAATCCCAGTTTTAATTCTTTTAAAACATTCCCGTTCCATGTCAAAAATTCCTTGTTCAAAGTGAAATTATATTTCTTTACCTAAACACCCTGTTCTAAAATAAAAACGATAATTATTTTCACTCATATGCCCTGCAACTGTGGATAAAGTGGAAATCACTTTTCTAAATTGACTAAAATTATTAAAATAATGAAAACTTGAATTTTGCTACGATCAGAAGTAAATTCCCGGTTTTATAATTCAGCTCCCGGCCATTTCCCGGTTTTTTCCCGGTCAATAAAATTCCTGGTCATTTCCCGGTTTCCCGGTCAAGTCGCCACCCTGCTTCATCTACGAGGAAGCAAACATATTTGCTAATTAATTATAATAAGGAAGCAAAGTGCTCATCAAATGAGCCTTATTGTTTCACAACCTTTGTTATATCCTTAACACTGTACAAAATGCCAAATATTAATATTTATGTTACCTGCTAGTTACCCTACTATATTAAAATTATAGAATTTCATTGAATTATATTAATTCATATAATATAATTATATAATGTAATTATAATATATAATTCTTATAATATAATATTGATAATTCATATATATATTCATATTCATATATTTATAATTCATATAATATAATTTAATTATATTAATTTAATGTATTAAAGTATACTATACTATAATAAGAACAAATGTGCTATAATTTTAATGTTTCGTACGAAGTTTCCTGTATATAATTATAAAGAATACATATATTATTAATTTTTTGTATTAATAATGATTAACTCCTTGGCATTGCCTTTAATTAATTATTTCAAATCAATTTTCAGTGAGGAAATGTAGCGAAAAAAGACTATATAGTATTTCGTAAATGATTCATTTTTGTACTCCAATATACTTTCGAACATTCATTAAAATTTTAGAACTTCTTTAATAAATATTACATACGTTACTCTTATTCCCTCAATAATCATGAATTATTTCAATTTTTTGATGCTATGCATGGCAAATTATTTTGTATGGTGCAATTTTTATTTAAACTTCTTACAATCTCATTCGTATTCGCCAGTCGGTTCAAATCTGCCGCCCGACCCCAATACAAAATGGAAGGGTCGTCGGGTCTAACTAGGGAGCCGTCTGATTGGTTGACTTTTTTTTACTTGCGCGTGGCGGGACCATAGTTTGTTGGATCATGATTATTGACATTGTCTCCTTAGGACCTAATTACAACCTTGCTTCAAAATGTTCAACACAAGAAGTTATTGATACTATTAAAAATGTAGAATCAGTTCTTCAATCGTCAGATCTACATAATGACCTTAAAAATGAAATTAGAGACAAATTAACTACTAATATTAATAACACTTTAAAGAGAGATATTCATATAGCTAAAGAAGACAGAGAAATCTAAATAAAATTAAATAAGACCAACACTTTTTTGAAAAATAACTCTGATATCTTTTTTACGAATGCTGATAGAGGCAACCTCACTGTTTGTTCAAAAAAAATCAGTTTATAACTTAAAAATGACTAATTTGCTTTCTGACACATCTACTTACATTCCTGTAAATAAAAATCCTTTGAAAAAACTGCAGACAGACACATAAAAAATTTTAAAAAATCTGAATGAAAATAATTTGTTTAAATACGAATACCATAATAATCAACTTACTCTAACTGATACAGTTCTAGCTAATGTTATGATTTGCCAAAAATACATAAACAAGATGTTCCTTTTCGTCCGATTATTTCTCTTCTTAACAGACCATTTAACGACATTATAAATTGTACAAAATTTCTTTTTGAAAATACTTTTTTATTTTTAATAACGATATTTACAAACAAATTAATGGCACGCCAATGGGCTCTCCAATCGCACCTTTGTTTGTAGATCTCGTAATGGATGATTTGGAAGTGATATGTCTAAAAGAATTAAAAGAAATCCATGACTGTGTTCCTCTTCTATATTTTAGATATGTAGACGACACGATCATATGCATCAGAAATAAACATGTTGATATAGTTATTCAAACTTTTAACTCTTATAATAGAAATTTTCAAAATTTACTATTGAATTAGAGCAAAATAAAAGTATCAATTTTTTGGACATGACGTTAATTAGAAACACATTATCACCAATTGGTTCCAAAAACCAATGTCATCTGGCAGACTAATTAAATTTCTTTCACATCATCCTATTCAACAGAAAAAAAATATTGTGTACAATCTTGTTGACAGAGCAATATTATTATCTCACAATAATTTTCACTTTAATAATTTAAAAATAATCAAACAATTATTGATCAATAATAATTATTCAATTGGTTTTATTAATAAGAACATAAAAGTCCGCATGAACAAAATTAAATATCACTCTCACAACAAGGTAGTACACAATAATCAGATTCGTTCCAATGTGTATCAATTTAAAGTTTGTCTTCCTTTTTCTAATAATTTTACACAAGTGACTAAGATATTAAATATTATAATATTGCTACGATCCCTACAATTAAAAAAAGTTTAAGTTCTGTAATAAAATTAGGAAAAGATACTTCTTAGAAGATGGGATGAAACGAATTTAGTTTATAAATTTTCTTGTAAACAATGTCCTGCATATTATGTGTGTGAAACAAAAAGATCTTTAAAAACTCGGATCAATGAACATATCAATAAGAAAAAAGCAGAATTAGTAGTTTATAAACATCAACATAATTTTGGTCACACATTTGATTGGGACAATGTAAACATTATAGATCGAGAACCCAACTACAAAAAAAAAAAGAGTGATTTCAGAGATGATCCATATAAACAGCAGTTCTAATAATATTAATAAAAAAGAAGATATTTATGCTACGACTATGTGTATGAGTACGAATATATGACAACGGTTTTGTTTCTTCAGTTGACTTTAGACTGTCATTTCAAATGAACAGAAATCGGTCCTCTAATATTTAATAATTTAACTTGGACACGTTAAAATTTATGTTTTAAAAAGTGAATGTCAACGGTAATTTTTTTTTAACTTTTTTTTAATTTATATTATGTGTTTTTTTTTAAATATGTATTATTTATGTGGTGTTTCTATTTTAATAAATTAGCCTGATGAGGTTGGCGAACCAATGCTAACGAAACGTCGCACATTTTGACCAATAAATATGAGTTTTAACTCATCTGCCTTCATCCATCGAAATTTCTTTTTCAATTGAACAATGGAAGGCGAATTTTTGGTTTCTTAAATGTTCATAAAATAATTTTTTTATACCCATTTTACTCGCGCGCGTTACCCAAATTTAAATCGATCGGTTCCATATTCAGTATACTTCATGGGCGTCTCAATGCACTACTTTTAGGCATGGTATTGTTTTCGACCCACCCTAGTGTGGATGCACCTTCAAGCTTTTCAAGAGACAGATGATAAGTCTATGAGAGGTTGAATCGAAAGCTTTCCGGTAGTCAATCCAGGCCATTGACAGGACGCGTTGATGGGCTGCAGCGTCTTTACAGATACACCTGTCAATTAGCAGGTTCTCTCGACATCCTGCTACACCTTTTTTGGAGCCACGTTGTTCGTACATCTCACGCCATACAGGCTCAATTCGTCGATCAATCCTGTTGTTTAGGGACAACTGTACAGATCTTATATAGTGTGTTCAAACAAGTTATAGGCCTGTAATTTTCTGGGTTGGACAAGTTGCCTTTTTTCGGTAGGAGTATAGTGCGTCCTAACACCAGCCACTGCGGAATGGGCGTCTCTGACTTTAAAAATGAGGTGAATATGCGGGCCAAATGTTGGTGTGTAGAAGTAAACTTCTTCCACCAGAAGTTCTTGATACAATCTGGTCCAGCACCGGAAAAGTTCTTGGTTCCTCTAAGTGCTTTTTTCACCTCTTCGGCAGTGATTGATGGACATTCATCCTCAGATTTTATGAGGTTGTCGCAAACAAGATGGGTCAGTTGATGGCAATCCTCTTTATCATGTATCTTTAACCCGCGAGACATGCTATTTAGTGTTCTGCTCAATGGGTTCAACGCTTAACAAAACCGTAGTGCACTGAAGGATTCTCATTGAGAAATACCCGCCGTTATGTGTATTGATCTAGTTATCCTTGGTTGTCCATGATCAAAATTTCAGATAAGTAGATTACCCCTGATGTCTTTTATCTTACCGATAAGTTTTCTTACTGAAACTCCCTGTATGTCAGGATACTTTGCAGCATACTTCGTCCTGAAGTTGCACCCTTTTTCGCTTTTGGTTGCATACTTCGCACTTTCATAATAGAGACGCACCAATTCTTCTTTCATTGCGGTATCCCACTTGATACTCTCCCACGGTATTTCTGTTGAAATGGTCGGCTGCAAATTGCTAAAGCTAGCCAAAGCATCTTTAAGAGGCACAGATGATGTTCCACTGTTCATCGTTTGTCGCAGAAGTTCTTGCTAGCCAGATGTTTGATTAGTGAGGTCTGCCTGATCACCTCGCAGCTCATCATCACCGCCGTCCCGCATCCTGCGGCACCTAGCGGTGGCTCCATGGGCGCTCCGACGATCCTCGGGAAGCAACAAGCGTTTCAAAATATATAAAAGACTCTTTTTCGATTTTTTGTTTTGTTTCAACAGCTATATAATTCCGGACACTTAAGTCTGGGAAAACCTGTATAATAGACTTTCCTCAAATCTTATTAAAAATGGATATTAAAATTGCCGGAGTAAGAGTTCAAATTGAGAGCTTGACGAGGACTCTACCAAGCGCTTCGCAATTTCATTCGAAGTATGGAAGCAGCTGCAAGAAAACAACTTGAAGGTAGCGGGATAAACTGATTCAGAAAAGGTCGATGAAACTAAGGTAGATTTCTTTGGAAATAATCAATTTATCAAAGCTTAAGAGGTATTCCTACTATGGTAGCACTTGTACCATGTTAAAAGAGATACGAGAATAAGCGTGTTATTGTTACCTCGTACTTGCACTCTTTTATGTATGATTTTGCATAAATTTGAATTTCTATTCCAAAATAGGAAAGTAATTGATTTTTCAGCTTATTTATTTCATTCTCAACAATAAATATTATCTTTTACTTTCCTAAATAGTATAACCGATTAAAAGCTGAGCAACGTGCATTTTGTGGCATTTTCAATTACCCGCGGTATACATATCTATGGGTTAAGTTGGCTGTACAGAGTGCCACTATTTTGTACTTCGGAATAGGTATATTAGGCCTTTTTTCTCAAGTGTGACCACCCACAAAATCAATCTGACTCAAACTTAGGCAAAGTTTAGTCCTAATGGATGGTAATTCATAGGGAAAAAATTTGGAAATTTTTTTAAAACTATTAGTTTTTTGTAAACTTGTGCTCGGGTGAACCCGGTTTTTGATTATCAGCCACGGACTAAGTCAAGTGCTTGATGATATGATATGTTATAAATTAATTTAATACGATGTTTGAAACCTTCTGCGATGATGTTGTGGTAGGTACAAAATTAGGAGCATGGTGTAGTTTGGAGTTTATCTTTTTCCGCTGTTGTCCTTGCACAGCAGCCGCGAGCGGTGAAGGTGACAATATTCGCCTGTGGATGCTTTCTTAGAGCTATCAACTGCCACTCCATATCTCATAATGTGACAGGTGTTTAACACAAAGCTTTCTGAGCTGCTGCCAGTCCCTACATACTCCTAAATGTTTAAGATGTTCAGTGCATCTTGCGTGCACATTGCCTGTAGCCAAAATCACAATAAGATGAATAGATGCATGTTTCACATTCCTCCATATTGTCTTTACTTAATGCATTAGTTTGCTATACTTATGGACCTTGGTTGTGCAGGTTGCCTGCAAATTCCTGTTAAGTGGACAGGGAATGTCGATGATGCAAGCGCTTCCACTTATTTTCTCACGCATCACGAAGTCAGGTCGATTGGCTCGGATATAATGATCCGTCTGCATAGTAAAACCCTAACATAAGATGTAATCTTTGTTTTCTAAAACGGGCACTAGAGGTTATGTATAGAAAGGCTTCAATTCTGTTCAGAGTCCTAGGTTTAGGGCAAGTTGTTGATATATAATGCCCGCCACATCATTACTTCTGTGCGTATATTCTCTCTGAGCCATTACGCGACAACCATCAATAATGTGCTGGATGGATTCGTTGGTATCTCCACATAATTAGCACCAATCAACCACATCTTGATGTAACATGTGTGTGCGATAATTTCTGGTGCTGAAATCCTGTCCTGAATCGCATTGACGAATCCTCCCGTTCATGAAAACAGGACGCGCTTTTTTAGCCCAATATATGATGACTCACTATTCACTTTATGTTGACCTAACGTTTTGGGGTGCTCGCCGTGGATGGTTTTTTGTCTGTATTTCGTTTCTAATTCTTCTATAGTTTCTACCTTGATATTCAGGGCCTACTATGAGAACAAATTCAATGGCGTGTGATCGAGATCCGCTTTGCAGAATTTTTAAAGCGCAACATCTTGCTTGCATATAAGTAGTCTCGCTACTGTATAATTTGTAACTTACGCCATTTTTTTACATTTACAACGCCATTTTTTTACATTTACAACGCCTCTGAATACCTTTAGATTCGAGAACACCCAGGTATTTCTATGACTCTTCATCAACTATTGCCTCGATATCATTCTTATGTTCGTTCTCTAGCTCTGCGGACCACAATTATCCTCTGGTTAAATGCACTGTTCTGCATTTACCTAGTCCGAAGTCCATGCGGATATCATTGGAAAACTGCTTTGTGACGTCGATTACTTGCTGCAGTTTGTGATATAAACTATCGTATAGATTCAGGTTATCCATGCATAGAAAATGGGTCAGTTGATGACCATCATGTATTTTGAAACCGCGAGACATGCTACTTAGTGCTCGGCTCAATGGGTTCAACGCTCAACAGAACCGTAGTGCACTGAAGGAGTTTCACTGAGAAATACCCGCCGTAATGCGTATTGATCTAGTTATCCTAGGTTGTCCATGATACAAATTTCAGATGAGTAGATTACCCCTGATGTCTTTCATCTTACCGATAAGTTTTCTTACTGAAACTTCCTGTATGTCAGGATACTTTGCAGCAAACTTCGTCCATAAGTTGTACCCTTTCTCGCGTTTGGTTTCATACTTCGCAGTTTCATAATAGTGACGCACCAATTCCTCTTCCATTGTGGTATCCAACTTGATACTCTCCCACGGTATTTCTGTTGAGGTGGTCAACTGCAAATTGCTAACGGTAGCCAAAGCATCTTTAATAGGCACAGAGGATGTTCCACTGTTCATCATGTGTCGCAGAAGTTCTTGCTAGCCAGATGTTTGATTAGTGAGATCTGCCTGACCACTTCGTAGCTCACCATCACCACCGTCTCGCATCCTGTGGCCCCCAGCGGTGGCTCAAAGGTGCTGCGGCGATCCTCAGGAAGCAACAAGCGTTTCAAAATATTTAAAAGACTCTCCATGTTTTCTGTCAAGTATAGAATTATATATCGCAATTTTAGCTTGATTTGATATATTTTTACTTCTGGCAATGGATCCTACCCTGCCGATAACCTTCTTACCCTCGTTTATACGCCTATCTATCTCTACATCTATCTTTCAGTCATTAGTAAATAGACTTCCAATATACACGTACTTATCAACTTTTTCTATCCTCTCATCATGTAGGGCACTGTTGCATACTGTTTTCTCACCCTTTCCTTCAAACACCATAATTTTTGTTTTGTTCACGATAATTTTAAGGCGCACGTTCTTCATGCTAGTATTCAGTCCGCTCAACAATCTTTATAAGCTTTCGATTAACTCTATCATAACAACCTTATCATCTGCAAATGCTAACCCATGCACCTTCACTGTCCCGAGATCCATACCTTCTCCTTCGAGGAGGGCATAAAGGAGCATGTAGCCAAGAGGACATAACGCGTCCTTGTCTATACACCTTGCCTAATATCGAAACAATCACTCAGTTGCTTATTGAATATCACTCGCTCTGCTACCTGCATATATTTACTTCATTTCTTTTAGGAGCCATCCATTGACGGCGTACTCTTTCAGGACTTGCCAAAGCTTACTTCTATCCACCTTATCAAAGGGCTTTTCTAGATCAACAAATGCTCCGAAAACTTTTTTGTTTAACCTCAAAGTTTATTGTATGATTTGTCTCAAGCTACATATCTAATTCGCACATGATCTTCCTGGCATAAATCCACATTGAACTTTCCAGATATCTTCTTCGCTTATCTCCCTTTTCATTCTATATTAGGACGATGATCGTCTTTTTCCAGTCATCTGGAAATTCTCCCGTCTCAATAAATAAATTTATCAACATGCACTACTATCGAAACTGTAGTAAACAACATTTTTTATTGATATTAATAGAGTACAACTTTTTCGGAACAGACGGTTTCCCTGAAACATAATGGCCCAATTTGTATCTTTTGATCGAAAATGGGTTTATTGTATACACAAATCTTTAAAAATTGAACACAAAAAATTGTGAAAGGATGTTTTTGAAAATCTGATTTTTTGATAAAAGAATTAAAAAAGAAAAAGAAAATCATAAAATTTTAGATCAAATTAAAACGCAGTAATTTTGTTCAGCCTTTTAGCGTTTATATTTCTTGAAATCATTATCATTTATAGAAAAAACTCTATATATTTTCTTTTTTTGTTTGCTTTTTAGCATATAATGTCTGTGATACTGCAATATCGAGATTTTTAATTTTGATTTTCTCGGATCAGAGTAATTTTTGGATCAAACCTTTTTTATTCTGATTTAGCTGAGCCTGCTCCAATTAACTTCCACCTCCATTTTCTCGAAGCTGGATGGCTTTTTTCGATAACTCTTTATAAGCCCCAATTTAGAAACACTTCAGCTTGGGACCGGTCTTTTGTTTTAATTTTGAATAGTGATTTCTATTTTACAGAATGCTTTTTTTCTCTACTGAAAACTTCTCATCTTGCTCGTTACCTAGTTCTTTACTGCCACCCTTAGGTTAATCATTCATTATTAATTAGAATAAATTAAGTTGCTCAAATGTAAAAGTACACAATATATTTAAACGTATATTGAAGCTACACTTCTTAAATGACGATAGGCCGAGGACGAAAGGCCGAGGGGATCGAACTGAAAAATCATGTAACAAACGTAACGCAACGAAAGTGAGTCATCTTCATGGAGACTATATATAGTCTCCATGGTCATCTTATGACTCTCAGACGCGAGCGACAGCTCTCCCCCACTTCCTTCTCTTCCTCTCTCTCTCTCTCTTCGGCCCGCCGCCCAACCGCTCAACTGTCCTCTGCCCGTCTATGAGTGTGCGAGTAACTATACATGCGTACGTTACATGCACACACAAGTAGCGTCAGTAGCGATCATCTGCTGTGCTGTGCGCAGCGCGCAGTCACTGTCCCGCCAATTCTCTCTCTCTCTCTCTTTCTCTCTCTCTGCCGCCGTCGTCGTGCCATGGAATATGTGCATATGTATATACAGGTGCGTTTATAGTGTGTATGTGTTTATACCGTGCCGGTATATACACATACACATACATATATATACGGTATATACTTTCATACTGTTTATTGTAGTGGTGTGTATTATACTAATGATTATACTTATCTATTTGCATGAAAATGTTCATAATATATTAAAATAAACAATAATTCATCTCAATCAATACTCGCTTTTTTTTGCCGGCGTGCATGCATACAGAGGGAAGGGAGAGCTGTTCTTTCAATTGATACATGCAATAAAAATAAAATTTTCCTTCTTCTTTCAATGCTTAAGAAGCATAGCTTCTGACGGCGGTCCCCCGACCGCTCTCATTTTTTTTTTAATTATTCTCAAAATGATTTATTCTTTATCTTAATAATAAAATTCGAGTTAAATATTTTCATAAATGTTCACTTAATCTATATGTATTATGTAGACCTAAATTATTACTCGAGTCATTACCGTACTTTTAATGACCTTTTTATTAATTTCACAGTTTATTCGTGCCTGAATTGATTCCAAATTTTATTTTACCATCCATGCCCGAATGCGGTCAAATATTACCGAGCCCTTCCGAGTAAAAGGGATTCCAAGTCGACCTGAAAGTGGACGCAATATATTGGAACCTTACGCAGTCTTTCATGCTGTCCTCGGAGTCACCGCCATCTCTAGCAATCTCATGGATAGATTTCTAAGTGCACAGCCACTCGTTTTATCCTTAACAGCTCTGGAAGTAAGAATCCTGAGCTTAATTTGTAGAATTAAAAAAAAATTGTTTTAATTATTCGATAGAACGCACGAAAACCTTTCTAAAACATGCAGGTCAATGTTTTTTCAATCCAATACGAAAGACGTTAAGTACATCCAAAAAAGAGCCTGTCGGCACAACTTCCACACTTTTCCCCCCCTCCCCATCGTTAAATATTTGTCTAAGTGACAAAATACTTTCCCCATAAACTACCATCCAATAGGACAACACTTTGCCCAAGTTTGAGTCAGATCCAATAAAGTCCAATTTTTGGGATGGGTATACTTGAGGAAAAATGCCTCATATTTCTTACCAAAGAAGAGAATTATTTGAAGAACAATGATGTGAAGATTACTTTTGCGAAACACATTCTAGAAATAAGAGAGGTTGTTATAAAGTACGACTTCCTTTCAAATCAAATGTTCTCAAAAAATGAGGTGAATACTTAAATGTTGCTAATTCTATATGGTTTCAAAACAAGCGTCGTTTATTGTAAGATAAGGAATTACAGTCTAGCTATTCGGAGTTTCTTAATAAAATGTAAACTGAAATCATGCGAGAGAAGTTCCGTACGATTAAAAAAACAAATCAAAAGCCTCATCTATTGTTCATTTATCTTATCACCCGGTAATTCGAAAGATTAGTTCCACAACGCGTGCACGAGTAGTTTTTAATACGTCGAGTCGCATCTTAACTAGTAGCTCATTAAACGAGCAACTCCTAGCACGACCTACATTGCAGGCTGATGGAACTGGTATTATTTTGCGCTGAAGATTATATCCATACATAGTAATTACCTATATAGTTCAAATGTTTCGGAAAATTTTAGTGTACCCAAGCGATGTTGACTTTTAAAGAACCATCTTTAGATACGATCTTTTAGAATCTCTACGGAATTTTCAACTTTTAACCGTCACATATAGTACTGCATGCGCTCCTTATTTGGCGAATCGGAGCTAAGGAAATATTACCACTCCACACATGCGCATTTACTATCCCTCCTCCTGTTATGTAAACGGCTACTTTTAGAACTGAAAATACGCTGATAAAACGCGTAGATCAAGCCTGCGTTACATAAAGAATTTAGAAATTTCGAGAACGTACGTCTTTTTTTGCCCACGTAAGTGTCACTGACAGTGAAGGGGTTAATGAAAATCTAACAGCGAATGTTTCTTTAATTGCTTCTAAAACCAGAGCGGCTCCTGTTTTTAAAGTGTGCATACCTCGTTTAAAAGTATGAGGAGCCTTTCTTGCTACTAAATTAGTCTCTATAATTAAGGAAGACATAACTTTGTCTTCTATCTCAATCCACTGCTGGATGAACGCCTCCATCGTAATTGCTTTGTTGAGCGAGCACCCCGCCACATGGCCCACATTTGTCGTGAATCGAGTTGCCAAAATTAAAACACTACTGCCAAAGGCACAATAGCCATATATCTCTATGAAATGTAACTGGCTGACGCGAGCACTAGATGTCGATATGTCTCTATACAATTTAACCGGCTGCCCTGAGCACTAGAGGATGCACTTCCTCGCAGTTAATCGATAATGACCTTTGGTGGAGAGGACCCTAAAGGCTTAAAAAACTATCAATCTCTTGGCCGACGCAGGCTCCACATCACCCCTCTAAGTCAGGCTTTGAGACTTGAAATATAGTTCACAAGGTTACTGTCGGATCTGTCGAGAATCTAAATAATCGTGTCTTAAATGCAGCATCGACGTGACCTCTTGAAGTCTTGAAATTCACTGCTTACCTGCTCTGCTTGATAGATTTCTTGAGAAAGGACCTAACAAGATACTAGGCTTATGTGCCGCAATGTTTCAAAAAGCTAGGCTCCAGTGGTTAAAGTACTTATAAGGACAATACTTTAGTAACGAAATTAAAATGTGAAAAATGAAAAGCCAAGTTATTTCTTCAAATACTTCAAAAAATCAGAGCCCATTCTTGGATTCGCATGAATTGATGCGAGTAGGAGACAGGTTAGAAAACGCTCCAATTCAATGGGATGCTAAACATCAAATAATCCTACCGAAAGATCGTGTCAGTGAGCTTACTGCTGAGCAAGCTCACTTCAGAAGATTACATGGAGGCCCTCAGATGACTTTCTTCCAGATTAGACAACATTTTTAGATTTTAGGAGTGACAAACCTAGTTCAACGATTGATAAACCGTTGCGTGAGCTATCAAAAGTGAACAATTAACATCCAAAATTATGGGTTAATTGCCAACTACGAGTTTCCAAATCAAGACCTTTTCCTCACACAACATTAGACTACCCTGGAACTACATTAGTTCGTATTGGAATAGTGAGAGGATACAAACGTCGAAGAGCGTACACAGCTCTCTGTATATGCTCGTCAACGCGAACTATTCACCTTGAATTAGTCTCGGATGTTACCACTCAAATTTTTCTTTTGGCACTGCGAATAATCACTTTAAAATTATATCCACTGACAAAGAAATCGGATATGAGCTAGCTAAAGATAGTATCAACTGGCACCTTATTTCTCCAGGTGCTCTCCACTTTAGTGGTCTTTGGCAGGAGGGAGTCAAGAGTGCTCAACGTCACCTACAACAGTAAAGTCTTGTGCAAGATCGAGGCTTTTTTAAGTTCCAGACCTATCTTTGCTAACGCTGATAGTTCAGAAGAATGTTCCTACTTAAATTCTGGTAATTTCTTGATAGAAGACCCTCTTTTAGCGTTACCAGAAGCTTGAGTTTTAGATTTAAAGGAAAGTTACTTAAAGATATGGCAGCTGATAGAGAAAATTACGGAAGAATTAGAGAAAAGATTATCTATGGAGTATCTGTTAGAACAGGGATGCCCACGGAAAGAGCAAAGAAAAAGTATCCATCACTCGTCAATCCCCTCTCTTACTGCCGTATGCAGAGAGCGAACGAGCGTGCGAGGAAAAGGTACGGAGAGGCGCGCGGAGAAGGGGAAGAGATGCGAGTCAGGGAATTATCCGTGGACATCCCTGTGTTAGAACTGTAAAATCATTATACCTTATCATATCGTATCGTATCATAGCATACCATATACCTTTAAAACTACTTACGGAATTCACAATCGCTCCATGACGCAACTTTATCTACTTCCAGTTAAGCAAGAAAAATTTCTTATTTGCACAAATTCGAACTTAATTTAGTCATGGTGAGCTGTGATCTGAATTGTTTTACTGTTTAAGTAATCGATGTATATTTAATCGGCGAATTACGTTATAGATTTAAGTGCGAAAATTATAAGAAAATGGTGCAGTAAGACCAAATTTATTAAACGATTTAACCAACTTCTATTATTATTATTATGAGCATCTAAATTATCTGCCACATTTAGAAACTTATTTTTATTCCTACGATGGCTTGATTATCAAAGGTACTGTCTTTTCTTCGCATATAAAATTCTGGAAAATAAATTTGCAGTGACGTCGATAATTATAAAGATTTTATTTATTTTTTCGAAAAATATATATATATTTTTTTTGCAAATTAAGATGGGTCTTTGCAGCATTATATGGATAATGGTCAAATTTAAGGAAAACTTGAAGTCCCAGTAATATAACATTAACTTAGAAACTCGTACAGATTTTTTTTAAATCAAATAAATACTTACTATCATCCTCTACAACATGGTCAGTTTTTTTAATTTCTGTTCCTATTTACTTGAATTTAATATAACAACACCCCAAACGTCATTACCGTACGGCATCCCAACCTCACTTTGCACAAGGATAAACTGATTTTCTCCTTTATTTTTTAGACAGTAACCTGAAAAACGCCTAACGTATAAAATTTGTAGGCTTTAGATGAACATAAGTTTAATTTATGCACGTTTTTCAAGCCAAATAAATAATATTGTAAAAATCTTAAAGTCTGTCCCTCGATTTTTGTCATTTCAGTCGTTATTAGCGTCAGTGTTTTTTCTTCTAATAATAATATATTGTAGTTACAGTTGAGTAATAAATACAGAAATATTAAGCGTATTGTTTAATTACAAGATTCTATAAAATTGAGCTTAAAATATTAACTTTTTTTGTGTGAATCGGATATTAAAACTGAAACATGCATTTTGACAACAAAAACTTCATTCCCGTACGTGCGTTAAAAACCAGTTCGGAG
>CAKNWT010315539.1:0-10238 GCA_932066315.1 Andricus coriarius
GAGAGAGTAGGGACATGCGAGCGAGGCGAGGAGGGCAAGGCGATAAGAGCGTGCGATCCTAGAGATAAGGTATAGATGTATGTTAGTTTTAAGGCTTAGATTAAGGAAAATTATGTAAAAAAAGAAAAGTGTACGCAAGTCAATTTTTTAAGGCCAACAGGCTGAAGAATATACGTTTATACTATACTACTATTGTTATCTGTTTTAAATTTTCCTGGGAATAACTTTTAATTATGGTGCTACATATTTTTGATAAGCTATAAGTTTCGCAGACATTTTCCAAGTCTAGAATTATACAAATTTTTCTTAAACAAATGAATAAGTGCCTCGAAGCTATCGATTTTCTATCAGAAGAAAAAAGATATCATATTTAATCTTCATGGCTTTTATTATTCAATAATAATTATTATTTGCAAGTTTCGAAGTTTTTACTTGAAAAATACTATTTATTTTCTAATTGATTAATCAAATTTAAAAAAAAATATTCTTTTTTCTTCAGCAGTTCAAATGCTAAAATGAAAAGGAATTCAAAATTAAAATGCTAAACATTATTTTCTCTAATACGCAATATTGGAGGACTTTTGTATTATTTTCATTCTTTTCTTCATTTTTTTTAAATTTTAGAAGGTTTTTTTTTATAATTTTTGGGAGAAGAAATATTCTTGATCGCATGATTGATTTATTAAACATTTTAAAAATGTTTTTCGGGCTTTTTTATACTACCATGAATGTATTTTGAACGAGTTAAGTATCTTGAAATTGGAACGATTGGAATGAATCATGGAAGAGCTGTTCGTCGATAGTGGGGCATACGTGTTTGTGAAACTTTCAAAAGTTTCAGAAACTTTGGTCCCATGAAACGTTTCATTGTTTCATGAAACATTCAATGTTTCAATTAAACGTTTCATGGACTTGCAACCCTACTGGCGGCTGATCATGCCTCTGTGCGTTCGACCGGTGCAAGCAGAAAAGTTATAAGAGTAAAAGAGATAGAGAGTACTTTTTGTCCAATTTTCCGCTCTCTATCGCTTTTACTCTTCTCTACAAGAGGATCTCTAATTTTTGCCAACTCACATTCCCGTCTATAGTCTTTGCTTTAACCGTGGTTTGCAACTCAAGTTTCTTTTTGGTAACTTTTGGCAGTTTTGGCGATTTTGTGGCAAAATGTGATTATGGATATAACTGAGATTGGACAAATGAATACGTATCGTCACACACTGGGACATTATTATTGTTAACAAAATATTAATAAAACATGCAAAAATAGTGAGAGGAAATATATGTTCGTAATCGAAAACTATCATATTTACGATAAGGTTTGTCAATAATTTCATCAATTTAATATTTCTAAATGGATTTGTTTCGCACTGACACTGAGGTAAAACTATGGCAATGGTCGCAATGATATAAAGTTCTAAAATATATTTTTAAAGGTAAATTGCATAGGTTATGTTTACTTCTATAATTTATTTTAATCTTAATTGTTTATCGTTGCTTATATTTAAAATGATAAATTAATAATAAAACGATTGCGTAATAATAATTATATGTTTATTCAGGGACTAATTATTTATTTGCATTGCAAATATTTTGAAGATTATACATTTTTTAAATTCTAGTTTTGCTTTTTCTTTTGTTTTTTTTCATCGACATATATTTTCTATACGTCCATGGCCTATATTCATTTATTTTTAATATTCTTTATTTATCCTATTTTACTAAGTTAACAACACGTATTACATTTTATTTAGACTCTTGACAAGTTAATTTAAATATTTAATATTTAAATTTTTGTTTTAAGTTTTTGTGCCTGGTGCGCCTTGCGTTTATTTTTAATCAGATAGCAAAGAATCGCTATACCCATTTTGGAGAACAATCGCTTTTTTACTGTCTGGTTTTATTTATAATTCATTTCTTGAATATGCTAAAAATATTTAAAAACTAAAACTAAAAAATAATGCTTACTCTATTTGAAAAAATCGTTTTTTCTGTTCGAAAAATGGGAGTTTTAAGAATTTTAAACATTTTGCGCAAAAAGTCCTTTTTTTTACTGAAATTTCCATAAATAAAAATCATTTTTTAATAACGATATTTAAATTATTGAATACTTAATAGTGCTCGCAGCAATCGTTTAGCATAGCCTGGATAACTTTTATCTGGTTTTAAATTGTTTTAAATATTTTTGGCTGATAAAAAAGTTAATCCACTTTAATTTCAAAAGTGTGTGGAATAGATCCAAGGTTGAGAAATGACTACAGACTACGCTAAACGATTGTTGCGTGCACTATGTGAATATTAGGGTGGTTCAAAATTATATCTGTAAAAATTCGACTTTCGATTTTTTTTTTTCTCCCCCCCCCCCCCAAATTTGTTCTTTTTCAGGAAAAAGACATTCCTAATTTTTTTTCAACATTAACCCGTGCCCCCTGACCTTTGAAATTAACATGGGGTTTTAAATGGAAAAAGCTCGATTAAAAAAAAAAGAAATGTAAAAATGAAGTCTTTTTTATTAACTTTTTGTGAATTAAAGGATAGTCACTTCTTAAGGAATGATTAAGGAATAATTTTTATCCAATAGCTTTTAATCTTGACCCGTCCAATCCCCTTTTATTGTGCCCGGAAAATGCGCCGAAAAATGCAACATAGCCGTTTTATATCAAATTCATTTAAAGTTATTTAAAAATACTTGGAAACTCGTCACTTACCGATTTAAAATAATTCATGTTGAAAAAATTTCAAAAAATACCGCTTTTATCATGAATTTGATAGAAAACTGCTGTTTGGTATTTTTGGGGCATTTTCCGGGCGCAAGAAAAGAGTTGGGGGGGGGGGGGTAAAAATAAAAATGTATTAGATGCAAATTATTCCTTAAACATTCCTTAATAGGTGACTATACCTTAATTTACAAAAAGTTTATAAAAAAATGTCGAATAACGTGCAAAAAAAATTTCTTTACAATAAAAAATACTTTAATTTGTTTATAAACAATTGATATTTTTCCAACAAATTCAATTTTTTTATATTCAGGAGAAAGATTTTTGGAATGTACGTTTTTAAAGAAAAATTTTAACATAAGAATCTTCAAAATCCGTTTAGCCGTTCACGACAAAAATATTGATCATGTTGTAACATTAAATTTTCATTGTTAATAACTGTTGCCAACAAAAATTTTTTGCGACCAAAATGTAAGGAATTCTATTCGAACAAAAGGGTTATAAAAATGTAATTCAAGAAAAAAAGACTTTCGATTTATGTTCTAGTTGGGATAATTTGACATAAACAAAAAATTCAAACTCGAATAAAAAAAAACTGGTAAGCAGAAAATTCTAATCAACGCAGATTTTGACTATGCTATCGATGATTATTATTTTTTCCAAAAAACACGCGTAATGGAATAAGTCATGCAAATTAATTCTTTGATTTAAATCGATTTTGGTTTAAAAAAATTAAAGAATAATAACTATTAAGCTTTTTCATATAAATTTATATCTAGAAGACTGTATTTTCTTGAATTATGTATTTGTGTAAAGCAAGTGGGTCACGATCTTGTGAATGCTTATGACCCTACAATTTTTTTTTCTGTTTTGTAAAATTTCATTTTGGTGGCTTACGGCCTTATGCAACTAGATGGACGATATCTAGTTTTCTATTCTTTGAGAGTTTGGAATAATTTTAGATATTGTTGCGACCAATAGACATTCAAATTTTATAATAACTGAATAAAGATAATCTTTCGAGGAGCATAAAGCCAACATTTTTATTTTCAGTCTTAGCTGAATAAAGAAAAATGGACAGAAGGGAGAGACTAGAAAAAGTCGAGCTTCAAGCCGACGTTTACATGACTTGCATACAGCACGCTTTTTCTACGGAAAATTACGAAGTCATGGGAATGCTGATTGGAACTGTAAGTGAAGTAAAAAACAGTTTTTCTATTGGAAAATTATTCGTACATTTTAAAGGACTGCAAGTTTTTAAACTATAGAACTTGGATCGAAAGTAACCAACTTTGGAATATTTTATAATCCAAAATGTTTAGTATAAAGTTTAAGAATTTTTAATTGAGGCATTAAAAGTTACAAAACTGTAAATATCGATAAGCATTCCAAATAAAAATGTATTGAACAGTTTAAATTCAAACATTCAATATTGTACATTTGCAAACTTTGTTTTAATTTCCTTATTGAATGAGAACGTAATACTTGAAATTGATAATTAATTTAATACTCATTTACTTCTAAAATTTATATTGGTAGTAAAAGTTATATTTTGTCCAGTATTTTGTTGTTGCGAATATGCCAAATTTAAACATTTTAATTTCGATACCTTTATTAATTTACAAGATTTTACAATGATTTTCATGTTGCAGATAATTCCCGGACAATAGGGTTGTTTCACAATTTTAGATAAAATAATTTTTTAATAGATAATTTTAATCTAAACTCAATGTGCGTTCTAAATTTTTTTTCTGTTGAGTTGTTCAACAGAAAAAAATTATTAAAAATTGAAGGCGGGAAAACACTTATTCAAGTTGGTGTCACGTGGGTGTCACGTGACTCAGAGGTTCTCATAATTATCAATGTGACGATGTGGCTTTGATGGAAAATAGAAACCATGGAAACTAATGAAATTTATGATAAAGAGGTTATGTCACCTAACAGTTTCATTTCCACTCCTCGTATTTCTGCACTTGCGAAATCACAATCGCCATAAATATCTCAATTTTCGGGAAATTTCTGCTATTGGCTTTTACGAAACCATCCTTTGACATTTATTTAAACAATATTTTGAGACTTCTATTTTCGACGTGCAGATAACCAAAACAAAACATCGGCACAGAAAAAGATATTTGAGAATCACTGACACATAAGCTGTGATTGGTGGAAAATCCGACCCCTTTGACGTCAGAGGGGCCCTCCAATCGAAATCGTGATAGAAAATTCATATTTCAACATTAAATTAAAAATAGTAAACAATACGTAACAAATATTTTATGGGTGTTTTTAAAATTAGAATTTTATAAACTATAAGATCCATTCATTGGAAAAGTGATATCTGACTTTGGAAACAACCTTATTAATTCTTTAAAACAAATTATTCAGTCAGGGGGTTTCGAAAGGGGATTTTGGATTGCAAAATGAATCTGAAGGGATAAAAAGGGGATTTTGGATCATACCCGGAGTCTGAGGGATTAGAAAGGGATTTTTAATTGTAAAAGGAACCTGAGGGGATAAAAAAGGGAAATTTGGATTGTAAAAGGAGTCTGAGGGGATCAAAAGGACGATTCCGCCTGCGCTTTTTTATTATTTACTTACTATTGCTTATTATTATTTATTGATTATTGTTCATAGGTCATTTAAGGTTTTTATATAGTTCAATATATTAATTTCATCAATAATAATCAATTTTATATTTAAAATATTAGGGTATTTCAAACATTGAGAAGATTTTCTCTTTTAAACGTTAAATAATTTGAAACATCTGTATATATCATAATTTTATTTGGTTATACACTAGGGTGGGTCGAAAAGATCAAAAATTTCTAGCAATCGATTTCTAACAACAACAAATTGTTAGTTCTTTAGGAGCTGAATATACTTTAAAATTTGTTTTGAAATCGATTAATACCTTATACCTCCTCAAGCGTGTTCAAAATGGAAAAAATTGAATTTAAGTGTAAAATATATGAAAAAATTAATTCTTACAGTAACCAATTTTAATTTTATTGAATTCCTCGCAGAAAATAACTTTAAAAATAAATTATATGTGAATTAATAATTTATTAATTATTAATAATTACAATTTTTGAGTGAAATCCGCCTTGTTTCGGAAATGAGGCATCTGTGAACTCTTGATTGAAAATAGGCCCTTATATAAACGTCTCTATTTCCAGCAAATACAAAATACAAATAAAAAATACAAATACAAATTTTTTTGAGGTAATTTTATGCGCGGAATTAAAAAAAAAAGATAAAATTCAAATTAAAAAATAAAAGTTGATCAATTTTTTATATGATATATTTTTAATATCCAACAGGTACTTCCATAAACTCTTTAATTATTATAATTCTACATTTATACAAAATTGATGACTGTAAGAATTCATTTTGTCAAATATTTTACGCGTAAATTCAATTTTTCCATTTTCACCATGCTTGAGAAGGTACAAGATATTAATCGATTTCCAAAAAAAATTAACAGTATATTCAGCCCATCAAGAACTAACAATTTTTTGCTATTAGAAATTAATCGTACGAAATTCACCTTTTTCGGTCCACCCTATTGTACATGTCTGTTAAATACATCAATGGATTTGTTTTATCGTGGCGAATAAATGTAGTATTTACAATATTGGTATATATTATTATGTTACTATATTCCTAATATTGAACAAAAAATGTTATAAAAATTCGTTAAAATTTCGAATTTTTGTGATTAATTTGTTGTCATTCTCACAATATTTAATGAATCAACTTCCAACATATTTCGTTAAACAAGAATATATTTATTTAAAATCTACGTATGCATTTTTTTCTCAAATTAATATAATCAAAATTGCAAATTATATTTCACATCTAAAACGATTTTTGAGCAAAATGTATAATCGGGAAAAAAAAATCTTATTTTGTCCGGCTCTAAACATATCCAATTATGGGCATTATTTAGGACTAGAATCGCTCTAAATTTAATGACCCTAGTTCAACATGTTTTCGAGTTATCGTAAAAAGAGTATTTTTGACACACACACACACACGTGCGGACATTATTTAAAAACCTCACTTTCGGACTTCTGAATTCGAATTATGTCAAGATATATCAAAAAATGAAGTTCCAAAATTCTCCTTTTTATAGACAAAGCTTTCTCTATGAGGAAACAATGTTTAAAAATAAAGTTAATTCGATTTGGCTGCGTTTGAAATTTGAAATTTTTAAATTGAACTAATTGAAGCACTCAAACTTCATCATAACCATGGTTAATGGTTCTCATAAAAAATGTTCACATCCTTCAACCAAAAAGAAGATTATTCAATGAATGGAAAATAGAAATACTTTTTTTTCTAGTGTCAAAACAGCGTTGCGAAAATATCGTCATTAATGATTATGCGACGATCCGACAAGAAAAAGGACAGAGTAGAAATATCATCCGAGCAGCTTTTTCACGCAGCAACGGAAACAGAAAGGATGGCTAAAGAATCCGGTCTACCACTTCGAGTTTTGGGATGGTATCATTCCCACCCACACATTACAGTTTGCCCGTCACATGTGGGTGAGTATAAAATTAAAAATGTTAAAATGTCTATTTCTATTTAAATTTTAGTTTGCTTATTGTTATTATAACAAATTACTATTTTCTTTCAATTGACTTTCGTCGAACTTTAGATGTGCGAATGTTTTGAAAGTATTTGAATTCTCATGGTTGATTTTTGTGTAAAGGGGTATAATAATTTCAAATCTGAATAAACCAGAGCGCCGTTCCTCGTATTATACGTGTAATTCCACCATTTCATTAAAATATTTTAGTCATGATATCTTACTTTAGTTATGGAATTTAAAACTATCTCTGGTTTAATATGAAATAACTTTATAATATATTCAAACTAGTAAATCAGAATGGCAACAAAAATTTAAGAATAAACTTCTCGGTAATTTACTGGTTTTTCAAATTATATTCAATTAACAATAATTGAAATAAGTTGAGGTCATTCTGAACGGACGTTAAAATTGAAAACTATATCAAAATAACAAATTTAAAACTGTGCAATTTGAAAGCAGGAATTAGACAATGTCCGAATGATAATCATTTAAAATGTTCAATTTTTATCAACTGAAAGCCACTTCAATTAAATGAAAATTATACAATATCAACTAAGTTAATTATTGTATAAAATTGTACATTTTTAAATTTGTTACTTTCCAGATTAAACAACCATAAATTAAAAGATTTAAAAACTAACATTTTGTTATTTCAGGTTTCTAAACTGAACAATTTCAAATTTAAAGCCTTACAAACTAAACCTTTTGCATCAAAATCTACGTAATTTTACATTTGAAAAATGTCTGAATTGAAAGTTTCAAACTCAAAGCTTCCAAAAACTTTTGATTGAAATTTTGCACATTCAACAAATTATAACATGTAATATCAAGTAATATTTAATGTGATTAGTTAGAGTTTTCTACTAAGAATTCATACAATTTGGTATAAAAAGAAAATACCTAACTGTCAAATTTTAATTGTAATATTTAAACCTTTTCATGGGTACTAAAGTACTTCAACGTTTATTCAAGCTCGATTTGAATTTAAATGTGACAACAAACATTTTATAGCGAGGAAAATGGATCTAACCAACTTTCCTGCTAAAATCCCTTGTCCATGATGAAGTCCTTCATGGATGACGAAACATTTGATAGGCTACTTTTTATCTCAACTCCAACTCTGAGGCTTAAGCTTTTGAATATACCCCTGTTTAATCCAGTACCTTACTTTAAATTATTTATTTTTGAGGGATTGCAATTTGCAACTTAATGTTGATGAATTCATATTTGTGGGTGATTCTGAAACCAATCTATTGAGATTATAAAATTTTCCAATCAGGAAAAGAGAACAATCCAAAGTATTTTAATGCATTTCTAAATAAATTTCTAAAATGCAAAACATTCTTTTTACCAAAATTTAAATAAAAAGAAGACTTCTTTCAAGAAAATTGAGGTAAAATGTGTAAACTCAATTAAAAGAAATCTTAAAAAGTATCCATAAGCAAACCCTGCAGATTGGAAAGAATCATGAGCTTAGTGTCTCTATTTAAAATTTTTTGAATTAAGATCGAAAAGAAATCCACTTTATCATGAATAATTTTTGCAGAATAAGCAAAAAAATGATTCACAATTAAAAAATAAACTTGCAAAAAACCTCAATTTTCGGCTCATTAGAGACAAGAATAACACAATGAAAAAAGAGGGAGAAAAAGAGAAAAAGTCAACCAAAAATGAACCTCTCACTTTTTCCTTCTCCGTCCTTTTTATACTACCGGGGGACCATCATGTTTCGAAGCCAATTTGGACCTCCTCATCAGGGATTATTTATAGGGAATGACTAAAGGTATGAAAAAAAATTAAGATACCTGTAAAGAAAATATTTCAATTAGTATTAATTAAAAAAATTGATTAAGTTTAATGTAATAAAATATATTTATTGAGAAATTGATTGTTCTATCATGAAAAAAATCAGAAAAAGATAGAATTCATGGAGATATTATTTATAAAGAGAGAAGGAAACAAGGCTATTAACTTAAAAAGGGACCTCTCAAGATATTACAAAGTATGGGATAAAGTAATTAACTGGTTAAAATAATTTTCTTTGACTAGATAACAGAAAGAATTCTTTTTTATTAAACATTCAATTTCACAATAAATATATTTGATTACATTAGAATTAATCAATTTTTTAAATTAATACTGATTGAAATATTTTGTTTAGAGGTATATTAATTTTTTTCATAAATAATCCCTGATGAGGAGGTCTAAATTGGCCTCGAAACATGTTGGTTCCCTCATAGTATAAAAAGGACGGAGAAAGGAAAAAGTGAGAGGTTTGTTTTTGGTTGACTTTTCCCACTTTTTCCCTCTTTTTTCATTGTGTTATTCTTGTCTCTAATGAGCCGAAAAGTGAGGTTTTTTGGAAGTTTATTTTTTAATTGTGAATCATTTTTTTGCTTATTCTGCAAAAATTATTCATGATAAAATGGATTTCTTTTCAATCTTAATTAAAAATTCATATTTAATATTGTGAAATTAGTTTATCTGTAAATCTATTGCATTCGTTATAACTCCGCCGAATAATAATTTGTTGATTTTATTAGAATGCATTAATAAAATATGAATAAAAAACCTTCAAAATTGTAATATGAGAACTTTGTGTACAGATGTCAGAACTCAGGCGATGTACCAACAAATGGACCCTACGTTCGTTGGGCTGATTTTTTCAGTATTCTCCGAGGAGAAGGACACAAAGGTTAGAATAATTGTTTTAAAATTTTCAAGAATTAAATATTACGTATGTGTAAATTCGAATTTTGATATACATTTTTCAGATACAAGAAGTCCTGTTAACCTGTTTCCAATCTTTTAACCAGGAAGCGAGGGAAATTCCACTGGAGATTGTTTACACTCCAAAAATTTCGACAAGTTGCCTTCAAGTATGTTTTCATTCCAGATAAAAATCAGTAATCATAATCAAAATTTTT